>DWMY01001396.1:0-15003 GCA_018249775.1 Heliconius hecalesia formosus | reverse complement strand
CCTATACCGAGCTCAGTGGCGTGCTATTGTAAAGATCTATCTATGTCCTAGTGTACGAGAATAGGCTGTTGATGGTGGTAATGACGATGATATGATGATGATACGACTTGGGTACATTCAAAGACCGCGTCTATCTCCATCTTAAAGGCCGGCAACGCACCTGTAGCTCCTCTGGTGTTACACGGATTCGTGGGCGTCAGTGACCACTTTGCCGTCATGTGACTCGTACGCTCGTTTACCTTGTTTTTCCATAAATGAAAAGATGAACCCACCTTCCTCTGCAGATCGATGGTGGCGCGGTTCTCGTGGTCGCGGTCACGGAGGCCTTGCACGAGCGCATCGCGGGTGGACAGCTCCACGCGGTGCTGCGAAAGAGCGTCACGCATCTCCAACTCTTTCATTGTCTTCTCCTTCTCCAACTCTCCCACTGTCTCCTCTGCTATTGATCTGTTTTGTGTGTGATATTTTATTAGAATATTTTTTTTTGACTTCACGCTATATCCCTCATATAACCACGAAATGTTGAACGACGGAACTGAGGGAATATAATACGTTCCTCCGAGCGACAATAGAACCTACAGACAATGCAAATTAGTGACTGTCTGAATTTAAAAAAAAATGTTTGGAAGATAATATTATTATACATTAGTTACTTTTACTTCTAAAGATTTATTGTATCTATGAAATATAAAAGGTGAGGCCAATGTGACACAGTGAGACCGTGTCTGACTGTACACATGTGATAGTGGGTTTGATCCCTACTCAGAGGGAATAAGTTATTTGCATTTCCCCATTCTGGTAAGAGAAAACGTGATGTTGAATTCGAGCTTTCTTCACATATCGCAATTATTGAAAATCAGAAAGACACATCATTTAACAGTTAAAATGGTACAAGGAAAATATTTACACTGAAAATTAATATTAAATACACTATCACTCAACATTACTAACTATAAATTGGTTATAAATTGGTTATCAAGGAAATAAAATAAACAGCAATCTCTTTTAGTGAGCGTTTTTGATTCATATTGTGTGGTAATTGTTTATTAAGTAAATAATATAACTTGTTATATTCATTATCACAAATAATATTAGATGGACCAATTATGCAATCTTTACTATACTGTTTAGAAGTATTTATCAATCATAATTATTCGCAATTCCTTAGGATTCTAAATCTATATGCAAATTTACAGCTTTCCACGTAGCAGAACCTACCATGTGTCGGTCTCTCATACGGTGAATAACGCATGAGTATAATCTCTAACCAGAAGATTGATTTTGTCATATCAATTGCCAAGAAAGTTTAAAGAGTTTTTTTAAACTCTTTAGTTTAATTTGTATTATGTTATAGGTTATCAATACACACTACACTGTAAGTCATATTTTTTTATATGTTATTTAATTATTACTATAAAAAGGATAACGCCATATATATTGTTTTTAAATTCTATTTGAATATCAGGGTTGATAAGCAAATAAATATCTTCTATAAAAACCCAAGGATAACTTTACCCTAATCTCCTATAATAAAATTAATTTCCACGTTACCTAGCTATAGCTTCGGAGTCGGCTCGAGCGATCGCCAGCTGCAGCTGATGCATGAGGCTGGCGCGCTCCTGCTCCAGGTCGCGTGTTGCGCGCGCACTCTCATCCAGTTGCGCGCGCGCCTCGTTCGCCTGGTTGCGGTATACCACGCAATAGTGCTGCTCGTTTTCGAGTTGAGATCTTAGTTCTTCACTCTGAAATTAATATTATTGGGATTATATAATAGTCTTATTATTCATAGATTTCTTTTTATATTTGTAAGTGTATTTGTAAGAAAGTAATTGAAGTATATAGTATACATATATATACAAGTATATTTTTAGCAAGATAATAATAATGACGAGACTCAGTATCTGTAATGTCGTATACATGAATTATTATTCAAACTTTAAAATTGATTTTAAAAACCATATTTATAAAACGCTCTCAACTCTGTGATCTCTCAGATTGAGTTGAAGCACAAGTGTGTGATTGTAAATGTGCGATGCACTGGTATTAAGGCAAACAGCGGCTTTGATTTTCGCCACTTAACACGCAATACCTCGCAAATTCAGCGGCAAGTGGGTAACGAAGTGTTTTAACACTAAAATCCCTCTGCCTATCCTGCTATATGCAGGACGCAGAATACAGCTGAAAAATTCTGAGATCGATCTTGAGCCGTTTTAAGTAATAGAGGTGTGTGGTGACTATCGCGCCGTAACACGGCACCTCAATGATAGTAGTAAAATAGAGGTTCTCTCTTTGACTGTCGAAAATTTGACAAATTAAAATATGTTCGATCGTTTACTCAAATTTCTAAATTATATTGTTAGATTACTATAAATTTGATTTTGTTTACAAAATAAAAATGTATATTATATAAAGATTAGTACCTGGTAAATGGAATTCAATTTACCAGGTACTAATCTTTATCGTTATCAAATAACTTTTATTCAAGACTGTGTCATAACGGAATTATAAAGAAATTGATGCAAATTTATTGTTTATTTCTGTATTATTATAATATTAATTTGGCAAATTCTGCAAAACATAATGATAAAGCTTCAAAAGTATATAACCGTTACTTTAATACCGCTCGACGAGAAACGCCTGATTTATCGAAGCGTGACCGACGCAAGTAAATTTAAACATAAAAATTTATTTCTTGTTCTTGGATTAGTAGATATAATGGCCTTTAAGAATCTTCAACATCTATGGATATTGTGAGTCACTCCTATACGTTTGAAGTAACGTCCAACAACATATGAAATGAAAATTCATAAGGCAACGAATAATATAGGCGTCATTAATGCAAATTAAGTAACCGCATTCGGACGTATGTCTTAACATTTCAATTCCTATTTTAATTGTTGTGAATTAAACACCATATACTGTTGTGATGGTTACATTGTTTAATCCATATTCGGCTTCGTCAATAGAAGGCAAATAAGTTTAATAGTTATAGAGGACCATATAAAATGTAAATAAACTCGATCTGATAACATAAGAGCCAGTTGAGGACGAACAGGAAATCAAATCGCACAAGATATTTTAGCAGATGAAACTATGCAATAATGTCGGCATTTTATATACTCGGTTTCGCACTCGTATTTGTTTTAATAATAAAACAAGTCTTCTTGTAAATAATTTAAGTAATTTTATCGGGAATAGGCATTATAGGTTTCTCTGTAATACACCATAACAATAAGTATGTAATTTGTAAACACAGTATAATGATGCACACTAAGCCTATGACATTTTTAGAAAAAAACGGGAATACATTTTTTGTTGTTTTTAGCTTTACGTTGTGTTGAGTAAAATATTATATTTCCCCACTCGAGTAAATGAATTCCTCGAGTGGAAATCGAACCTACAACCTGACGCGTTTACAGTCGCACGCTTGTGGACTACGCACGACTGGCCAACAAAAAAATATGCAAGTATATATAAATATAATATTTATTGTGTATAAATATTAATAATACAGTCAATATTATTTTACTCTTTATTTTCATTTATTAATATTATTTCAATTTTATGGCACCCGAGAGATTGTAAAAAGTTTGAATCTATGCTAAGAACTCAGATACTGTACTTACTTTATAAACTAAGTACAGTACATATAAATATGCGACATTATTATATCAGTACAGTTGAACTGAAATTATCAATGTAATAAAATGGAAATCATGTAATACAAAATTATTTCATTGACAGATGTCGACGCAAAATATTCACAAGATAACTATAAGCTCAAATCCATCGCTATCTTTATAGATCCATATTGGACAAAGCATCCCATTCAGTATTGTGACCCGCCACGCAATTTTTCTATGTCAAAACGTAAAAACGTAAGATTAATGTAACTTTAACCCACGAATAGCAGACGGTGTGTGAAAAATAAAACATGCTGTAGACAACATTTAATAATTATAAATACATTAACACTTTTAATATTGTTAAAGAAATAATAAAGAGTCACGCGCTGGAATAATGAAAATTATACAACATGATACGCAGTTCTCTAATTGAATAGCATTTAGGTTATATTACAAAGGACTATCGTATCATATGACCTTTACACGTCGTTTTAGTTAGCGGGAGAGTATAACTATAAAATATAAATTAATTTTAATAACCGTTATAATTATAAAAGACATGTCACTAAACAGTGTTACATATTAAACAATAATAACTATAGCTCTAAAGAAATATTCTAAGCAAAATTTTGTTCAAATTTTAGAATTCATGAATACTTCGCGATTACACCCAAGAACTACCAACAGGATTTTGGTGGCATTGTAAATCTATTTTATAAAAAAAATACGCCTAAGCAATACCCGCTCATTTCTCTTTCGCGATATAAACCGGGCTTTACACACTTGAATACAGTGTCACAAAAATTTGCTAAACCGTTCACTAGATTTAGGATAAAGCATTAGAATACATTTTTTTTTTGAACTCAAGAATTAAAATACGCAAAAGATAGATTTATAGACTACAAGTTAATAATCCTACCTAAGCATTATTACGTTTTAGAGCAATATTTAATATTAATAGTACAATGTAATATAGGCTTAGACAAAAATGTGTTACCGCATAATAAAATAACTGTCAGTGAATAGAAGAACCACTAAATAGTAATAAATCAAATCAATTTCACGATGTATCCCGCAAACACCAAGGTAAGCTGAGAGAACCTAGTGTTAAGACACCACCTTTCTGCCGAGTTCTGAAGGCATTGCGTGTTGAGTGACTAACTCGACGACGCCACGCTTTGCCTCGACACCAGAGCGAATAAATTAAAATAAATGTAAATAAACATTTCTTCTCCTCGAGTTTGGATAGAACCCACAACCAGTCGATTTTACGGTCACCTTTTGTGCCCCTGCGCCACGACTAGCCTCACTAAATAGTAAATACGTAATTATTTATTTGACGATATTTCATGCAGGTGCACTCCTCAAATAAGGCAAAAGTTTGATAGTGTGCGTCCACATTTACTGTAGTGCTTACAATGAGTCACTGTGTCGTAACGTCGAAGGACAGTCTATTTCGGCGCGATGAGACTGTGATTAATTTAAAGAATCAGTACATATTATGAAAACAAATTCACTATCACGCACGGCTGTCTTTTGCGTGAGTTTAAATAAGAATTTTCACGTATTTCGATTTTTATTTTTGTACCGTGTATTTTACTTATTAATAATTATTATATCTTTAGGCCAGCCATGGAGTAGGGGCTCAAGCGTGTGACTGTTAACGCGGCAGGTTGTAGGTTCGAATACCAGTTGAGGTAATTGAATTTTTGACATTTCCATTCCCTCGCTCCGGTAACATGGCATAGCGCGGCGTGATTCAGGATACATCGTGAAACTTAAAAAACATATTGCTCTCATATTAACTAGTAGCTAATAGTAGTATCGCTATTAACCACTAGTTACGAAAGTATATAAAACAATTAAGGAGTAAATTTAAGCCTTATAAAAGCATATTGTTTTAAAGTAAGTAAGTATTGTCAAAATGTCAATAACTAATAAATAGAGAAATTTACATATTAATTTTAAACTATAATACTATATTATGTTTAAAGATTGGTAAATGTATTTTTGAATATATACAAATGCGACCTGTTACGAAATGTTAATAGTTCTAGGTTCATCATTTTTATACCAAAACTCATTAACTTTACTTTAATTAATTTAGAGCCTCAAATGATCAAATTTCAACAACGTTTAAAATGTTATATAAAATTGTCGTTAAATAACACTGCAAATAAAATTATATATTTTATGATCATGTTTTAAGAACTGTGAGTTGTGACTCACATTTGATATTAATTTTCATAATTTACATAATATGAATAATAATACTATTTATATATCTTCCGTAATCTATTGTTTTTTTTTTAAGTTAACAATTTTTATTAAATAAATATAAACAATTGAGTTGATCACTTTTAACGTTAGCAGAAAACTCGTACTTATAAATACCTACATTTTCTAAATACGATTCAAATAAAGAAAATAACATAAAAATAATCCCTATTTAACTTCACACCGTATTTCGCATCAGCAACCCTGCTTTACACGAAATACGGAGTGAAGGCAGAAGGAACTCAGTGTTAAGACAACCTCCCAATTTTCAGGACATTTTGCGTTGCGTGATCTATCACGCAACGCAAAATGTATGTATGTAACGCACTCATCATCGGTTTTTGTCTTGTTACCAGAAATCGTGAAATGAAAAGAAACGGAGTGTCTGCAAACTAGGATACAACACGTATGTATATAAGGAGGACTGACCCTAGCGTAATGCATGTCGCGCTCGGCGACGGCCGTGGCCAGCTTGTCGGAGGCCTCGTGCAGCGCGGCGCGCGCGGCCTGCAGGTCCCGCGAGCGCGACTCGCGCTCCGCCAGCACGCTGCGGCTGGCCGCCTCCGCCGCCAGCGTCTCCGCGCTCGCCGCCAGCCGCGCCTGCCGCTCCTGCTCCAGCGCCGCTTGCAGACCTATCACCTGGTGGACGGTTGGGACGATATTACATTTATTTTATGTACTTTTTAATACAAACTGAACTCCATAAATACTTTATTTTTAGCATTTTTTAAAGTATTCATTCACACTAAGTATGGGAACATATTTTGGAATAATGTAAATTTTAACATACTGTGCCTCATAGTAATCATCCAAACATCACTAAGCAATACATTATTTTCAAACTATGTGGAAATTCTTACATGTTATGCTCTGCCTACCCTGCTGTGTGCGGGATACAGCGTGAAGCTAATTTTAATTATTTTAATTCTTATGTATGTATATCCTAAAGACTTATTGAGACTGAGATGGTTTCACAGAAGAAAATTCCCGCGGGAAATTTTATACGTTTTCTAAATATCTTTTTTAGGTGTGTTTATTTCAAGTGTGTAGTACACAAACGTGGTGATTGTTTATAAAATAAATATACCTTTTCGCTTTCCTGTCTGTGTTCTCCTTCCAGCTTTTGAAGGCGTTGTTGCATTTGCCGGTAATCAACACTAAGCATTGACATTTGTCGATCTTTATCCTGGGAAGCAGACTCGGCTCTTTGTCGCGCTATTTTCTCCTCGTTTAATTTTCCTTGTAATGCTACAAAGCAAGCAGAAGTGTGCTATCAATAAGCTTTATTTAAAAATATATTTAAAAAATATAAAATCGAATCAGTTAAAAAATAAATTAAAAAAGTTCACAAACTAGTCAAATTATATAGCTCTTAGCTGTAAATGTGCATTAATAGCAAATTGGACAAACCTGTTAAGATTTTTTCCAACGTTCCTGAGGCATGCAAAATATTAACCATGATAAAATGATGGTGGTAATTATTTTTTTCTATAACTAGCATAATTAGGACAATGGGAATAATAGCATTATACATATAGGTTAGGTATTACAAAAAGGTAATACATACAAAAATTCTCACCCTTGACTAGCTCTAAATTGGCTTCCTGTTTAGAAAGTAGCTGTGAGCGTTGTGTCTCTTGATGAGCCCGTACCTCTTGCTGGTACAAGTGTTGAGCTGATTTTAAATCATGTGTCATGGAAGCGCATTCCTTCTCCAGAGATGAAACCCGCTCTGACAGTTGTCGATTGTCTGTCATTACTTGTGATAATTTTGTTGAAGATCTCTCTAGTTCTCCTTGAATGGCGCTTAACCTGCTAGTGGCTTCAGTCACTGAAGCTTCTGCCATTTGTTTAGCCGCCTTTGCAGATTCGAGTTGATCAGACATAGCATTACAATCTTCAATAAGAGCGTCCCTCTGTGCACGCAAGTTGGCTAAGGCACCATCTTGTATTGCAGCAGTTGCGAGATGCGTGGCATTTAGATCAGCTGCCAGCTTTCTCGATTTAGCAGCAGCTTCACATTCTTGTTTTAATTTCTCACGCATTTCTGCTAGATGTTTCTCCAAAATATTAATTTTTTCATTATAAATTTGTAAATTGTTCATTTCTTTTGCTCGTTTGGTTTGTTCTTCATCTAAGCGTTGCTTAACCTCATTGTAATTAAACTCCATTTTGCGTCTGGAGTCTGCTTCAATTTCAGCTTTACGCTGTATCTCTTTAAGATCATGTTTTAGAAGTGCCAGTTCTTTATCAGTATCTGCAATTATTTTTTTACTTCTAGTTTCTCTTTGTGATAGTTCCTCAAGCTGTGAACATAGTAGTACTTGTCGGTCTTCTAGTTTACGCCGAGTGTCTCTTTCTCTTTCTAACAGTTTTTCTAACTGTAAAACAGCTTCAGAACCAACATTATTTATGTGATTGTTTGATATTGTATCTACCACATCAGCAGGTTGACGTTTTCCACCACATAGTCGATAATCTCCATTATAAGTAAAGCCTATAAATGGTAAATGATTTCCAACAAAAGCTTTTGGAACTGGAAAAGACTCGTCTAAAGCGTCCGATTTTTCAATATCATCAAAATTTCTGGTGTCATCATCACTGGACAATTCAGGTACAACTGGGGGAATAGAGTCTCTTAAACTGTCAAAACTCCACTGGTCATTGATGAAAAATGGATGTTGTTTAATTTCATCTACACTATTTTTTCCAAGCCGTTTAACTCTGTCAGTTAGTAATCCTCTTATAAGGGATTTTGCTTCTTTTGAAATTTCTACATCATCTGGGAATTGCAATGAATTTCTATGGTCCATTATTTTTCCATAAGTGCCTACTAAACTATCAGCATAAAAGGGTGGATCACCAATTAACATTTCATATAAAAATATTCCTACAGCCCACCAATCACATTCTCGACCATACACTCCTTCACCATTTTGTGACTGTAATACCTCTGGTGAAATATAGTCTGGAGTACCAACAGCATTGCTAGCTCGAACAAGTCCATCATGTCCCATTCTCATACATGTGCCAAAATCTGCCAACTTCAAGTGACCATATTTATCAATTAACATATTATCAGGTTTAACATCTCTATGAACAAAACCCATACCATGTATTACATCTAAAGCAAGAACAATTTCCATTGTATAAAATTTGGCCCATTTTTCAGGTATATCATAATTAGACATAAGACTAACGAGATCACCACCAGGCATGTAATCCATCACCATGTAGAGATATTTATGATCTTGAAATGCAAAGTGAAGTTTCAAAATCCATTCTGAATTTGCATGTGCCATAATATGCCTCTCTTCCCAAAAAAAAGTTGAATCTGATCTTTTAATCATTTCTACTTTACTAAGAAGTTTCATAGCATATACATGATGGGTAGATTTGTGTCTGACTAGTTGTACTTCTCCAAACGCACCTCTTCCTATTACTTTAATTAGGTCAAAATCAGCAGCTTTCATGCGCAAATTTACTATATCAGAAGCAAATTCCTCATCTGTAAGAGAAATTAAAAACACTCAATTTATATTAAAAGCCTTGACAAGTTTATAAAAACAAAATTACTAAGCATAACTGTTGAATTAAAGAAATGAGTAAACTTTTAACACATCTGATTGTGGTAAAGCTTTACCACAACAACTTAAAAAATATTCTTTATACTTGTAATTAATATTTATGTGTATGTGTGTGCATTTGTTCTCCAAATATAATATCATATTTAAAAAATTGTATCTAATATAACTTTTAATGCATGATGCATTTACGATAAGTAATATATTAGTTTTATTAAGTTTTATCTAATTTAAATTATCATTACTAATAGATTGTAATGACTTTGCATATTATCTTTGCAAAGTCAAGGTTTGTTTTGATCATTAAATTATTGTAATTCAATTTACTACAAATTTTTATAAACATGCAATCAAGTATTATATTTAACTAGAATTCAATCATATTTTAAATATTATACCAAAAAAATGATCTTCAATTGACATTTTATAATTTGTTCACATCATATAAAAATGAAATTAATATATATTTTTTGTTAACATCAATGTTAGGTTTTAAAATTGTATATTTTTAAAATTATGGGACACATTCATGAATGTTTGATTGATGAAGAGCTATATTTAGGATTAATTGATATACTTTTAATATAATAAAAAAATGAAGGGAAGAAGATATCGCTCACATCGACTCGTGTAGGCTTCAACATTTTTCATCCGCCGAATGGCCGGGTGATCGCAGTCGGAGACGAGTGCGGTGACGGTGTCGAGCAAACAGTCCACGTTGCCCGTGGACCGAGGATCGCATAGTTTCTCCTCTAAAATACGCAAGCGCCTCAGGCGCTCCTCATCCTTCACTGTCTCCATACTGAATCCTGGATCTGATTTTGTCAGCCACTAAATGACACCATACATTCTCCTGAAAGGCACAGCTAATGGGAACACTCCTCTCATACCGACACATCAACAATTTTATTGTCTCTTTACTTCGCACTATCCACTTTTCATTAACACACTACAGAATAAGAAACGTATGTTTCATTATCAAAAAATTTGCTTGCTATACTTTATAATGACAGTAGATAAAGGTGGTTCTCACAACAAAGCATATGCACGTTTGCAAACATAGCCCATGTTTGCGTTATTTAACACATTTGACTTATTTTTAAGAGTTTCATATCACTTATCTACATGACTAATTGGCACAACATTGAAAAATAATGTAAATCAACGAATTAATAAAAACCGCTTGATTGATGAACGATGATCGAACAATACTCTGAAGTTAGCAGAACTTAGGAAGTTTGCAATGGCGACTGCAGTGAAATTCTCATAAGTCAAAGTAACAATTCTAATATCTGTGGCTTTTTACCAGTATGAAAACTTAAAAGTACTAAATACAAGTTACTATACAGTATCGTTTCTACATTATATTCCCTATTTTGAAAGATTAACATTATTGAGGTAAAATATATATTTTTTTATTTTTAAACATTACTACTTTTTCGCATACTAATTATGCTTAAATTTTAACCAAAAACATTTTATAATGGTATTTAAATTATTTTACAATTTAAAATTTATAATTATTTTAAAAACATTCAGTTATTAATATAAATCAGTTATTTACTATAGTCGCTGCAAATTAAACCTTTTTTATTATTATCTTCTTTATCCATTCATTCATTTGTGCATGAGGTTTCATTCACATGCAATTTAGGAACGAATGGTATCACTTTTGTTCTCGTACGAATAGAATATGGCGGTGCTAGGCAGGATGTGCAAAAGCTTTTGATTTTTACGTTAATAATTTGAGATAGTGGTTTGTTTTTAAGAAAATTATTTTAATTTGCTTATAGTAACTTTATAATTAGTACAGAGTGCTATTGAATCGTTAACTAAAAGTTCATAATCTAGACCAAATTGCAATGAAAATTATTACTTCATTGGTGGTGTAAAAATAATTGTGACAAATATAGCACATAAATTCAGGTAATTAAGACTTTAAAATATATAATTTGAAAATATTCGATTTTTAGCCACATTGGCATTCGTAGGTATAATATTCAATCGCAGCATCCTTTGCTTTGTCATTCAGTTTCAGCTGATCCTTACTTGTTCTAGATAACATACCATCGTAATATTATTACATGATATCATTTTGTATAATTCTTAAGTTTTTATTTAATTTATTTAAATACAGATTTATAGATCAAATATGCATAAAATTAAATCTTAGGTATTATCATTGTGCTCTCAATCACGTGTAGTTTAATCTTTATTATGGGGTCAATAACTGCTGACTATAGTCTATTTTTTTAATCTTATGCCTCAGGTCACCTTATTTCGAGACTTCCTCAAAATAATATTAATCATAAAGCTTTGTTGCTTTGTTCGTATATTGTCCCTTGTTAGAGGGCAGGCGGGTCGCATGATAGTTTTCGTGTGCGGTACCTATTTTTTTGAATGGCAAACGTGTTATCGAATGCAAGTGCAATCTGCTCTGTATTATTACCTGGCGATCTGTGGTCACAGATCAGTATGGTTAGGGGCGTAGAGCATAGAGCGCGCGGGGGAGGCGAGTGAGGGGCGAGGGCCCGTCCGGCAGTCAGCTGTGCGAGTGTCATGTTCTCGCATCTCGTTGCGTCGTGGGAAGTGTCCTAAATCGCTATCTGCATTTCATTTTCACAAATTTTTGCCCAATGGATTGGCAATGAAATATATGCATAATAAAAACTGCAGCTTAAAATATTGATTTCACTCTTAAAAGTGGGTGTTGTCTGAGCTATTTTTGATAATTTGTGTAACCATTTTTTGTTACCATCTTATTATATATTTTGTATAAATCAACTTTTTTGCTTAGTCACAATCACATACTATAAGAAAGAGTTTTTTTTTTCCTCATATATTATTTAAACATTTAATAATTAATAATATAGTAATACTTTTTATTTTCAATATTAATTAACCAAAAAATGTACCAACATGTGCCTGAACTTATGTCATGATCTCAATCATGTAACTGGTATTGTAAATTTTGTTTAAAAAGTAATGTAAGCTATTGCTTAATGACATAAGTTACACAGTACTCTCATTGTTAAAACTCATGTGTTTAGCTTTGCCCATTGTTGTGTAATCAAGTGTTTTAAATAAAGTTCCTTTAATGGTTTGTTATTACAAATAAAGTACTAACTGAAACAGCTTCAACTGTACTCAGTTAATCAGCATTTTATTGTTTGAAACGTGGTTGATTAATTTCTTTTAACCTTATCTACAAATATAAAATATATACATAAATAGTAATGTTTATTCTATAAATAATTTTAAAATGTAATATATTTTATTATCTATTAAATATATTAATTATCTTTTATTTGTAATAAAAATAACTTCAGATAGAATAAAAAACATGAAGCCCAATCTAGTCATTATGTAATATTAATTTTATAGTTAAACTTTACATCTCTGCAATTGGCACTAATCTTCTATAAGGTTAAATTCTCAGTAGTTAAGAAATAGTATTCAAATACAATATTTAAACTTTTAAATTAATCAATGTTATTTTTACGGTTTCAGGACGCCGTGGTGGTCATGGCTACGCTCATCCAAGAAAACGGTATTAAACCTAACCATGGTATGGTGACATCTCATGGAGTGCCAAGTCATATGGTGCCAGACCATGAATACTGTGAGGCTGGCAAACCAGAGCAACAAACCCAACCATGTATCGAATCTGGGGATACAGCAGTTCAACAAGCTCCCATGGAGGAGGAAGAGGAGGAAACTCCTGAAATAGACATAATGATAAACAATGTTGTGTGCAGTTTTAGTGTTAAGTGTCACCTGAACTTGAGAGAGATTGCATTAAATGGTGTGAATGTCGAGTTCAGACGGGAAAATGGTATGGTGACGATGAAACTCCGACGCCCCTACACTACGGCATCGATCTGGTCGTCAGGGCGAGTGACTTGCACAGGTGCCACTAGTGAGGACCAGGCAAAGGTGGCGGCGCGGCGATACGCACGCGCCTTACAGAAGCTGGGATTTCAAGTGCGCTTCCGTAATTTCCGCGTCGTGAACGTCCTCGGAACTTGTAGAATGCCTTTTGGCATTCGAATTATAGCTTTCTCTAAAAAATATAAAGAAGCAGAGTAAGTTTCATATTATGTTTTTTATAACATTTCAATTCTGTAAATGTAGTTAATACCATCACTGGGAAAAGAAAAAAATATTTAGAAAATGTAGAAAAATTTGAACCTGCATCTTTTTAAAATATTTTAAGCACTCAGAACACTTAGCCACATGTGCTTTTCAAGTTATGCTATATTATACATGAGTTATTAACTTCACTATTAGTTTGTATAAAGAGTATGTGTGTAGAAGTAAGGGGGAACGAGTGGGGCGTGCTCAGCCCAGAATAGTCTTGTGCCCACCCCATAAATTGTTACTAACAAAATATCACCCCAAAAAATAATAAAAAGACTTCTACACAAACAGATTAGTTCAAAGCTAAAGTCCAGGCCACCCTGGAAAACATCTCAAGATACGCCCATGATACAGAGCAATCAAAATTTTAATTAAAATTCAACAAACTTATATAATATTTTAGTTTTCAAATGAAAAAATAAAAAAAAGACATTAATTTCATCTGGCATTTTTATTCTAATTTAAAAAACTATTTATAATGTTTTCATAGTTGTTACTATACTACATGTTTAAGTAACAAATATAGAATACCCCAATGGCTATTTTTGAATTCCCCTTATCTTTTACTTCACTCCAATGCTTCCTTTATGAGTCACACCAAATTTCTATCTTCAGTTGTATTGTATAAATTAATTTTAAAAAAATGTCTGTAAATAAATCATGTAGTGTTTTTTAGCACATTTTTATATATTATTACCTTATTTAAACTTAATTTTTCAATATTGTATATATTCTATAATCTAATAGTATTAGACTCTTTTTCTTTTTGTTGCTGCATTCAGTCAATACAATAAAACATTAATTTTGTAGCAAGGTCGTCCAACAAAATACTTAATATTCATATATATTTTTTATTAACAAATCAATTCAAATAAAACAAACACTTAATATTAAAGGCAGTTTTCTTAAATACAATAGTGCAAACTACATTTGTATTGGTTAAGCTATTTCTGAGATTAGCATATATACAAACAAACTGACAATAAAATTTAAAAATCTATGTTTAGACTTATATTACTTTGATAAATGCCTTCAATAATAGATTTTCCCATATGTCTTTCATGTAAAGATAGTGATGAATTAAAATTTCATTCTATGTATAGAGATATATACATTTGAGTTAAATTTCAATTTTTTTTATAGTCAACATGTTCTATTAACCTCATAATCTTAGTTTTTGTAGCACTCAAGTATTATGTTAATTGTTATTGTTATTATGTAATTTGTTTAAATATCTAATTTTGCTTTTATAATGTAAGATATTCCATTTTTAATTATTAGATAATAATATTAGTATATAATATAATAAAGTGACCATTGATTGTTGGTTTGCTCTGGTTTCGAATGCAAAGTGTGGCGTTGATTTCTGCAACTTA
>DWMY01001395.1:0-15014 GCA_018249775.1 Heliconius hecalesia formosus | reverse complement strand
TCCGCGGAAAATTTTGATTGATAAGGCGATCAATTTAATGAGCCAGAACGCACCAATCCCTACTACTCTATGAAAGTCACGAAATTATGGCGGCTACTAACCGCGAAAAAAGCCGCGGATCTGGGGTAATCAACTTAATCCGCGGTCAATTAATTAATCAAAACCGCGACCCGCGAGAAAATTCGCGGAAAATTTTGATTGATAAGGCGATCAATTTAATGAGCCAGAACGCACCAATCCCTACTACTATATAGATATCGAGAGGGATATGTCTCGAAAAAAATTAGCTGAATGAAATTTTGGAATAGTGTCTTAACAACTGGTTGCGCCTGCATACCCTTACAGCTGCTTTTTTTAAGTATAAACGAAAAAATTGTATTTATATGTGGTTGTGTTTGTAACGTGAGTTTTAGGAGCTTATTCGCAAACTATTAATACACTAGCATTTCAAGTGATGGAGCAAACTAGTCTATTTCGGTATTAGAAACCGGAATATACCCAATCGACCTAATTTTCACGTGTTGCTTATACATTATTGTGTATTACTTAATACACCACTAGGTCAATACCTATTAAAGATAAAAAAGAGAAAATTAAAAAAGTATTTTATTAGAAATATCATCATCATCATCCACAGGTTGTCCTCGTCCACTGTTGGACATAGGTCTATTAACGGCACGCCACTCTTTTCAGCCACTTTGCTGTGTCGTCACCTACCTGTAAGATCCTACACTGCTTTTCCGAATAATATCCCAAAAAATATAATTAGGCACAAGTGTGTAAACGCGACCGGTTATGGGTTCGATTCCATTTTGAGGAAATTAAATTATTTTAAATGCCTTTAGAATTCGGTGAAAAGTGGACTGCGGAGTGTCTTGACACTAGGCTCCCTCTGTGTCCTACATGCGGGATACAGGTGAAGCTAAATTTTATCTCATATTTTAGTCTACATTTAGAGAAGAGATCTGAGTATTATTGTTGGCTTTTACACGTGACAAGTACATTTGTTTGAGCTTTTATCTAAGAAAAAGCAACAATAAACCTTTTATTATTTTTTAGGTATTTAATTATCTTATTCATTTAATAACCTAAATATCAGTACATTACAGTACTAAGGCGACGTGATGAACTTCCTTATATATATTAAGTAGTTTTAGTCCACCGAACTTACAAACATCAAAGATGGAAGGGGAAGACAGGGAAGAATATCCTCATATGTTGATAATATATGACATATATTGTGAAGTAGAGATTTAAAACAAATTTTTTTTTACGTTCACGCTGTATTACGCACATAGCATGGTGCCTGAGGGAACATTGGAACTTAGTGATAAAACACTCCGTTTAAATTAAAACACTTTTGCTCTTCACTTTTTGCCGAATTTCGGAGGCATTGCTTTTGTGTGGCTCAAATTCAACGATGCGTTTTGCCTCGTTCGTAGAAAATATAATATTTCTTTTCTGCGAGTGGGGTTGGAACTCAAAACTGTCGCGTTAACACGCTTGTGCTTCTGTGCCACGACGGTCTCATTATGTTGGGTGTCTGAACTCAAAAATGCACTTAGTCTTGCCACAGTGAGGAATGCATATAGTTATTTGCCCCTCAGAGGTTATCACACTCACAACTAACAGAAATTTAGCCGAATGATACGACTACTCACAATTGGAAAATCGTTTTATAGTATACAATTAAAATGTAAAGAAAACAGAAAGTATATATATGTGGAATAGTCCTGGTAAAACCTAATAATGAAGTTTCCGCTCTCTAAGAATTAAGGGAAGACAAAATGGAAAAAAATAAAAATAACTAAGTTTTAGTTTGTAATATACTAAATACTTATGTAATTTATGATATTTTTAAGACATACGCAAATGTATGACGAATGTACATATTATTTAGATAGTAAACAATTAATCTAGATATAAAATCAATATATCCAAGATATATAAAAGATCAAATTTTAGACAAAATTATTAAAAGATAATTGCATTTTCTACATAATTATTCAAGCGTCATACATAGTCCTTATCGAGAATCTGCCTCATTATTGTATCGAGTTTTGATTCATTTATGTTTTTGATTGTATTCACATTATAAATAATATAAGTTAAGATTTGGTTATTATTATGTGTGTATTGACGCCATTGAAGCGTTATTGGGAAGAGGCTGCCTAAAGGTTTACAGAAAAGTAGCGTACTCGAAGTGTTTCTGGAAAATGTTTATGTTTAAATTGTTTTTTTTTTTGGTCTTGCTGGACAAGCCAGGGTCATGAACTGCACCATCTGTGATTAAATCGTCCGACACAAAAGAGTCTAAACAGTAAACAAATAACTGGAAAAGATCTGATAATCTTCAAATAGCTAAAAATGTATTTTTGAATGATTGCTAATGGAAGACTCGTCCGTGAGGGAGATTCGATGCCACAGACAAACAAGCAGATACCCATACACACACATATATAACCCTTACATTTATGTATATACCCATACAAACATACACAAGACTGACAGATTTACCTTTGTTTTTGTCGGGGGTTAAAAACTTATTGTTTTTAAAATGGGCAGAAATAGGTGTAGGGGTTCTATTAAAATGTATGTACACATTACCCTAGGCACCCGTCACCCCGGTCCGTAGGAGGAGGAACACCGTTTGGTTGTTAACTGGGTAATATAGGTGGACATCCAGTACCTACCACACCAGACAATCTATGAGAGTTTTTACAATAAAAAAAAGAAAAGGGTTTACTGTTCATATACGATATAGAAAAATGCAAAAATTATATAAATCAAAATATTGAACGTATAAAAACTTAAAAATATTTTTTTAATTATTATAATTGTTTTTTCTTAAAATAATTTTATTTTTTAAAGTGGAATAAAGAATAACTAAATAATAAAGAACAAGTTTTGGATCAACATATGGCCTACTTTTTATGTAAAAACTCACGCGAGATCGGGATTTGTGCGAAGAAAATCTTGTTTACCGATCCGCTCATACATTTTTTGCTTTTTTGCTAGCAAAATCAAACAAAATTTCAATTTTTTTTAACAAAACTAAAAAGTGTTATTCCACACTTGAAAAAGAAAAATACTATTTAGAAACCATACAAAAATTTGAACGTAGCGGGATTTGAACCCGCTTGTCGCTTCACTTGTCGCTTTTGTATTCTAAAGTGACTTGTCACTTTTATATTTTGGTTTCTGAGATTAGCGTTCACAGGCAAAGAGCAACTGTTGAGTTTCTTGCCGGCTCTTCTCAGCAGAACTGCCTTCCGAGCCGGTGGTAGCTTTTTTTTGTTTATATGTTCATTCGACGATTCAAAAGTGCTTATAAGAGTTTATTTGAATAAAGAATATTTTGAATTTGAAATTGATATTGTTGAGTGCCGCCACTCAACACGAATTGTCTCGAATTCAGACAGAAGGTGGGTGGAGTGTCTTGACAGTACTACTATAAGCAGGAATACAGAGTGAAGCTGGATTTCCGTTTACCGTACTAACCGTGAATATGCGTGAAGCTATTTTCTGAGTTATGTAACAAGACAGTGTTACTTTCAGTATTTAATTGCATGGGTTTAGACGATACTATTACTATTTCTTATAATTACCATAGATAATACGGTGATTGGGCCATTAGCGCAATTTTACTCCTTTTAGTTATTTTGTTCTATTTTTTTTCGTACTTTTTCTATATTGTTAACGATCTAAATTTAAGCAGCTTCACGTTTTTTGTACTAGGGCATAGCAGTGTATCCAGAAGAAACCGAATAAGCAGAGTGCAGAGACCTTGCTAAATAAATTATTGAAATAAAACCATTCCCCCGAGTGAGAATAGAGCCCACGACCATTGAGTTAATTTTCTGACGTTGTCCTACGCCACGACGGCTGCGATCGAACCAGCGGTGTTGAGCTCCGCTACTAAACATATAATATCTATGTGGTATTTCAAACGAGAAAAGCAAAATCTCATTATTTTTCCGTTACTGTGGGAGTTTTAAGAATTCTCTTATATACTCCCTAATCAATCATTGGAGTATAGATTGAATTAAGAGAATTCTATTCTATTCTTATATATAATACATGACAAATTTCAATGTTTATTCTTTGTAGATCTGTCACTCAGAAGCGGAAAAGTTTGATGTAGTCAAGAGCTGAAAAAAAACGATATACTAGAGATTTAATTTTTCAGTGGATTTTCTGAGTGGCGAAATACAATGTAAACATTCCCCCAATTGTGAACCGAACTGACAACCTGCTTACTGTGCCACGGCGGCCTTGGTAACCGTGTTAGTTTAGCCTCATACTGTATCCCGTATATAAACGGAACATAGTGCGTCCAATTTTGTGGACGGTGCGTGTTAGGTAGCCTAAGTTACCAGAGAGAGAAAATGAAAATAATTAATTTACTCGAATGTGAATCGAATCCACGACCAACGCGAGTACACTGTTGTTATATTGATCCACAACGGCCTCTGATAATATATTACTAACACATAAATATTTTTTTTTCTGTTTACCTCAACCAAACGATTGAAATTGTTTTAATAAATTCCAGCACAGGGAATGCTTAATTCCAGAAAATTATAAATCCGATATAATATAATAGATAGAAATTTTGTGAACATTGTGTTGTTAATGAAACAGCATTATGTGGATTTTAATTAAGATTTCAATCATTGTTGTTTAAAATAATGTATAATATGTACAAAGGCCATTCTATAGAAATACCATAAAACTGTTGTTTTGAAATGAGTTGGTTATTATGAACGATTTGGTGGAATTAGTAAATAATTAGTTATTATAGTTGAGGCCAATGGTGGTGAAGTAGCACAAAGTGTGACTGTAAAAACGACAGGTTATGGATTCGATCCCCATACTAGGAAATCAAATATTTAATATTTTCATTTCTTCGCTCTGGTGTCGAAGCAGGGAAGGGTGCGTTGAGTTCCGCCTCTCAACACGCAATACCTCCAGAATTCGGCGGAAAGTGGGTAATTTTAGTTATTATTGAAAATTTAATTTACAGAAAAATATACATACTCGCATGTAATATTATCGCGATTGTTATATTATAACTAAATTATACAATAACTTTATATAAATTGTAGCCTATGTGTTATTTTGATGTATAACGATGTCCAGTTTCATATAAATCCGTTCCGTAGTTTTTGCGGTAAGGTGGACAAATATTCATCCTTACTCGCTTAATTCACTTTTCATGTAGATACATATATATAGCAATATAAAAAAAATCTGCTTCACGCTGTATCCCGCCCACAGCAGGGTAGGCAGAGGGAACCTAGTGTTAAGACGGAGTGTCTTGCAATCGTGCAATGCCTCAAGAATTCAGCGGAAAATGGGTATTTTTTTTTTATGGAAAAGACAAGGCAAACGAGCGTTCGGGTCACCTCATGGTAAGTGATCACCGCCGCCCACGACATCGTGCAACACCAGAGGTGCTACAGGTGCGTTGCCTGCCTTTAAGGTGGGTTGGGCGCCGGAGCCCGGCATTACCTGATGCGAAACGCAGTGGCATAAAGCTACTACTTCACGCCGGTTTTAAATGCCGGGGGTGGTAATGATCCGGTCGAGTCTGCCCATGCGTGTTGCCATTGCTGGCGACGTGACTCTACCACACGTACTTTAGTCGCCTTTTACGACACCACCAGTACCAGGATGATCCAATTCTAGGCCGGGATCACACGGCTAAAAACGGGCAACGGAAGTGTCGTGGTGGGAAACGGAATATCTTAACACTAAGTTCCTAGGTTCCCCTTGCCTACTCCTAACACAGCAGGGTAGGATGTGAAACTCTTGTTAAGGTACTACTTTTCCCCTTTTCACCCGAATTCAAGACACAGTGTGTTGAAAGGTGGAATTTGATTTCTCCAGATTGAACCCATTAAGTCCTCGTTTACAGTGACTTGCTATATAGAAATAATAATAAATTTTTCACTTAAACTTATCTATTCACATAATAAAATTGTAACTGATCGTTATCTGTACGTACATGGAAGATTTATGAAAAAAAAAATCTATTATGTATCGAAGGAGTAGAACTCAAAATAATGATGAACGCAACCGTTCCTAGGATTATCAGAAACGGTCTAACCGATATAGGCGTAGTTTTCCCTATTTTATTTTGTTCTAAAATCACCGTTCACTTTTCCTTTTCAACTATTTTCCTTAACATATAGTTTTTGTTTTATTTCAATCAATTCATAAATTCCACACTTGCCACAATTGTTTTATTGAATTTCCTGAAACTTTAGTTTTCAATAATAGAGGATGTAAGTAATTCAGATTAGTAAATAAACAATAGAGTAGTTCAAGGGGACAGATCGGATCGCTAGTCACTAACAAATTCTAAACTGGGCTTAAGATGAAAGAACAGAGAAAAACCTAGTTTTGCGTCGTCGTTCTCCAGTTTTCGAGACATTACATATTGAGTGACGGAAATCAACGCCGCACTTTTTTTAGTTACTACAACGATCTAATGAAAATAATAATTTTCCAAACAAAGAACAGTCGTGTTTTAACAGTCAAACGCTGACGCTGAGTTGTAACGATATACAAATATGTATATTTGTATATCGTTCTTTCTGTCGCAGTCTCTGTTCTAAATAGATACTATTTCCGTAGGGTCCCATACAACGTGAGGAATATTATTTTTTTTAGCTCCTAGCTGTATCCTGCATGTATCACATTTGGCAGAGGGCGCCTAGAGTTAAGGCACTCTGCTCTCCATTTTCCACCGAATTCTGCAGACATTGCATGTTAAGTGGCAAAACTTATCGCCGCGCTTTGCCTTAACCATAAAAAATATTATAAATTATATTTCCTCGAGTGGTAATCGAAGCCACAACCTGTCGCGTTTACAGTCACACGGTTGTGCCCATGGGTCACGATTGGGTTCTTACATTAATTATTAAATTATATTTCCTATTTTATAAATCGAAATGAGGCTAGCCCAACATGGTGCAGTAGAACAGTATCTGTCTGTAAACATGATGGTTGTGGGTTCGATGCCCAATCGGGGTAATTAATTATTTCCATTTCCCTGCAAGACACGCCACGGTGTTAAGTTCACACAATGTCTACATTTATGATTCGAGCGAAACGTGACGACCTTCATCCTCTGTCTATCCTACTGTATAAGGGATGACGTGAAGATATCGACTCGTCTCTAATTGGGAAAAAAAATATAAAAACATGACATTTTCACTATTACTTTTGCTTACTGCGAAAACTGTGAAAGATGAAAAACAATACAACCGGTTATTTATTATATTTATATGCGCACTCGGTCGTGATCATAATACCATAACGTGTATTATTATTGTTCATAACTTATATAATACTACGCTAGCCTCTCAACGTAACTAACTTGTATAACTAAGTATATTTATATGCTTATTTGTCTTTATTTTGTTTATATGTTCTTTCGTTTTAATATGTCGTGGCACAGTCTGTCAATATGTGTATGAAAACAAGATGTTCGATCTCTATTCGAAAGAATGAATTATATTCAAAAAAATATTTATATGTTTTTTTCAAATTTCATTCCATTTTATGTGCGCCGTTAAGAACCGCCAGTCTACGTGTAATTTCTCAGAAATTGGGCGGAGAGTAGAAAAAACAATATCGTAGCACTAAAACTTCTTTTGATAAACCTTAGAAAAAAAAACTCACGAAATCGGCTGAACCGATTCAAATGTCATTTTCACTATTATATTTTGGTAAGTTTTTCTTAAACATCGTTTTATTTCAATTAACTTAAACACAGCATTGTTATAAATTTGTTTTCTTTTTTCTATAAAATTGCTATCTATAATTGTTTTATTGAATTGGCGGAAATTTTAGTTGTTTTTTTTTATCAGCTTCACGCTGTATCCCGCACACAGCAGGGTAGGCAGAGGGAACCTAGTGTTAAGACACTCCGTTCCCCACTTTCTGCCGAATTCTGGAGGCATTGCGTGTTGAGTGGCAGAACTAAACGCCGGGCTTAACCTCGACACCAGAGCGAAGAAATGGAAATATAAATTTAAATAAATATTTCATTTCCTCGAGTGGGGATCGAACCCACAACCAGTCGGTTTTACAGTCACACCTCGTACCACTGCGCCACCACTGGCCTCAAAGTCTTTAGTTGTCTGTTTAAATATTGTTACAGCAAGACAGAATGATATTAAATAAATGAATTAAGACGAAAACAATTGAGATTAAATACTTGTGAGGTCCAAGCGGGCGAAGCCGCTAGTGGATCGCTAGTATGTTGTAAAGTTATTTCATCTATTAATTATTTCTATTTTCATTCAAGACAAAACATGGTGTTGAGTTTACTGAATGTCTACTTTAGGGACACTATGGAGTAGGTCGTGAAACTCAACGCCGCGGTATATCTAATATAAACAAGGAAATATCTATAATATAAATACAAATATTATAGCACTAATGTGTTAACGCCACGATGACATCAAGAAACCTTGTATTTAATTATGCAATGAATCTCGTGAAGAATTTTAAAATAAGTTATGATACTTGCAATTTTCAGTTTTTTCTTAAAGTAATTTGAAATAATAATAAATATCAATGATAAAAGTTGTCAATGAGGCCAGTCGTGGCGCAGTGGCACAAAGTCTCACTGTAAACGCGACTGGTTGTAGGTCCGATCCGAAGAAATTAAATATTAATTAAATTTATATTTTCATTTTTTAGCTCTGGTGTCGAGGAAAAGCGCGGCGTTGAGTGCCGCCACTCGACACACGATGTCTTTAGAATTCAGCGGAAAGTGGGGAATGGAGTGGCTTAACACTAGGTTCCCTCTGCTTACCCTGCTGTGTGCCTGACACAGCTTGGCGCTGTTTTCATTTAAAAATAAAAATTAGTCTTTTAGAAAACATGCGAGCTTTGACCGAAAGCTTTAGCTGGAATTATACTTCCTATATTGATAATTATTAATTAATTAATTAATAGTGGTTGCTTTAATAAAATATAAGTATATATTATACTCTTTTACTTTTTACGGTACTGAGGTTTTTTGTTTATTGTAATCATATGATAAGGGATCAAATTTCAGAACTGATATTGTCTTTTAAGTCTTATGTACTATCGACCGATTATTTGATGGATCACTTATTTTGGACGTAAATGTTTAATCGTTGTATCATATTACATATATGTATATTCCATATTTAATAAAAAAGATATACAAAAAAAAAGCTGACTACATTAAACTAAAAAAAAACACTGGTTGTCTGTTAAGTCGGCTTGCGCACGATAATTTTACTTAATAACATCGTAAAAATACATTCAAAATGAAAAATTGTATACTTTTATGAATTGAATTGAATTATTATCACTGAATTATCAATATTTTGTACAAAATAAATAAAAATATGATAATTTTTTTTTTCTTTATATTATTTCCACTTATATGTTAACTTGTTAATCCAAATATTTTTTAACTAACGCTTTGCAGATTAATTACAATTAACAATGTGCTATTTAATTACAATTAACATTGAATGTATGGATGCGTCACAAGCCGAACGCTTAGGCGGATCGTGCCTCTCTATCGCTTGTTCCGCGCTCTCGCTCGCACGCTCGGCTCAGGCAGAACGTGACAATGAGGCTTTTTACAGACTTTTTTTAAAAAAGTTTTTTTTATTGATTTGTAATTACAAAATTGTTGCAAAAGTGTTTAATGTTTTTTTATGGATCAAATTTTAGAAATTCAAAGCGCACGCAAACTGTGCATATTTTATTTCACGATTTAAGCCCAACCTTTTTTCAAAATTATTCTTCACATATACTTATAATTTCTTACATATATTCGTCTTTACGAACACTTAAATCCAGTTAATCAGTTTTCTACAATATTAGTAATAAGTAGAAAGTGGAGAATTTAGTCATTTGTCCGTTCTGTGTAAAAAAAATATAACTATAGGTTCTCAATTTCTTTTAGTACTAATACTCTTGTAAGAAGCTTAACATTTTTAATAGAGCAAGATGCTTTAATTTCATCTAATACCATAAGAAATAGTATTAGATCTTCTTTATATTACTAAAGATACATAATATAGAAAAAAACTGGGTTAATTTGAATAAATATTTAGCTATTTCACTCGAGTGATTAAATTATTTTTATTTTTATGTTCTAGCAAGATAAAACGAGGCGTTCATTTTAAAAGAAACTATTTTAACGGGATTAATCGCGTATATTTAGTATTATAAATTTTTTCGAAACCCGACGTTTCGAGCACTTTGCGGTAGTCCGTGGTCACGGATAAACAGACGAGGCGTTAAGTTAAATCACTCAATACAGTCCCATTTGGTCGCATACAACATAGAGTCGTACGAATCGTTAGGAGCTCAATGATCTATGGAAAGCTTGACTCTTTGGCTTTGTGTAGAAACGTGTCCTCGATGTGCGTTCTCTACAATATATACTGTGCGGTTTAGTAGAAATTTCCTTCCACGCGCCACTCAACTGTGGAATGGCATACCTCCGGCAGTGTTTCCAGGTCGATACGAACTGGGTACCTTCAAAAAGCGCGTCTATCTCCACCTTAAAGGCCAGCAACACACCTGTAGCTCCTCTGGTGTGGCGTGGGGTCGTGGGCGGTGGTGATAACTTACGATACGGTGACCCGCACGCTCGTTTGCCTTATCTTTTTCTATAAAAAAAAACAAGGTTTCCTCTGCTAACCCTTCTTTACTGAATAAAGCTCAACAAAGAAAAATTTATATAATATGAGGAAGTCTGTATTTAACCTTGGACACCGGTCTGATAGGGTTGTGATACTGTCGTTATTAATGTTGATGATGATAATAATGATATAAATTAATAAAATATGATATGTTATAATATTTAATATTTTAAAATTAATTTAGTAATTAATTTTTTAGGCCAGTTGTAGCGCAGCGGCACGAAGTGTGACTGTAAAACCGACTGGTTGTGGGTTCGATCCCAACTCGAGGAGATGAAATATTTACTTAAATTTATATTTCCATTTCTTCGTTCTGGTGTCGAGGCTAAGCGCGGCGTTGAGTTCCGCCACTCAACACACAATGCCTCCAAAATTCGGCAGAAAGTGGAGAACGGAGTGTCTTAACACTAGGTTCCCTCTGCCTACCCCGCCGTGTGCGGGATACAGCGTGAAGCTGATTTATTTAAAATTAATTTAAGAGAATTTCGGACAAAACAAAATATGTAACATAATTTTTATTAAATTTTCTTCGATTAATGATCATTAAATAACATTAATGCAGCTATAAATAATAATATTTTTTTTATAAATAATAATATCATTAGCATAAAGGTACCATACGTACATTATACGGGTGTCTAATGTCTAATACTACTATGGGCGGAGTGTACTCAGTGCCTGAATATATCAGGGAAATGAACAAGTAGTTTGATGAATTCGACTTGGACATAATATGCATTTTATATTTGGGAAATAATTATTATAAATTTTCTTATAGATTAAAACCCGCTAAAAGATAGATAACTATAACTTTGCTTGGAGTAAAGTAGCTTTTCTGTGACTTTTATTCGGAATTCTGAAATGTTACCCATATTATTTTTTCGATATACTGTCAAGGTGTACCGCAGTACAGTATATTTATATATACTTCCTCACTAGTGCAGCACAAAGACTGATGTGAGATTTAAATTAACTTATTATATAATTGCAAGATAGCTGAAAATAATAATTATATTTTTATTTTTGTTTAAAAGATATTTCCCAAATTGTCATGATTTTTAAAATTTCTTTCTAGTGACCGTGGGCATCAGTAATTTGGATGAAAACCCTAATTTCTACCAAATTGAGCAAAAAAAAAGCTAGAAAAAGGTGTTTCAGAATATATTCCATAAATCATATCTCTGACCTTAGATCGAACCCACAACCATTATGCTCAACCTCAATATAATAATAACTAACTATCATAACCAACTTGCACTGTTGAAAATCCCTTGTCTATTCTGTTTACACGTGGAAATTGTCTTGGAAATTGAATAAAACGCCATGATATGTTGCAGTTAGGCGGGCGGGGCGCGGCGTGGGCGGGCGGCTAAATTGATTAACTAATACGAAGGCTAGGGCTACCGTTTAGCAGATAATTGCATTTTAGAGCGTGTAAGCTGTAAACATCCACTGACATATGGAATGCTGAAATATTTACTGGAAATGTGTTTTAAATAAAAATCAGCTTCACACTGTATCCAGCACACAACAGTATAGGCAGAGGGAACGTAGTGTTCAGACACCCCGTTACCCACTTTCCGTCTGGAGGTATTGCGTGACACCAGAGCGAAGAAAGGGAAATTTAAATTTAAATAAATATTTCATTTCTTCGTGTGGGGATATAAATCAAAACAATTCGTGATAACAGTCACACTTTGTGCCTCTGTGCCACGACTGGCCTCAATGTTATTTTTTTATTATAATTTTTTATTTTTGATTGAATATCTGATAGGATAATCTGATTTGAAAGAAAATTATCGAATATTTTTGCCCCATTGGTCCAGATGGACAAAGAGCAGCGTTAAGATCCGCAACTCCGCACGTATTGCGTGCACAGTTGTAGAACTGGAGTGCATGTAAAAGATTGACAACAAAGCTTTACCTTCTCTATATAATCAGTGACGATAGGTGTACCTGATTTCTGACATTTTTTAAACATACTTAAGAACGGATGGACGAGTACAATATGCGTTGCCATAGCAACGTGTATATCACTTTACACAAATATATTGTAGAATATATGGTTGTATTATTATATTTATTTTATTAATTAACGTACAAACGTTTTGCTTAACGTGTTAAGATAGATGTAATTCAAATACAGTTAATCGTTAAGTGAGCATCTGTGTCTTGATCGAACTATCAAGATTTATAATTATTAAACTTCGAGGCCCTCGTGGTGCAGTGGGACAATTTTTACTTGTAAGCGCGATGGTTGTGGGTTCAATCCCCACTCAGTTGAATTATATTTAATTTATTGATCGGCCACTAACCTACCGCAATTTCGTTTGCGTGGCCACTTATGACTTTTACAGCCACTATCATGCTACTTTCATTTAACACCCGTTGAGCGTATTTATATCCAAAAGAAACAATCGTGGTTGTGAAGCAATACAAAATTAGCTTCACTCTTTATCCCGTACATAGGCAGGTACGGGTAACCTGGAAACCTAGTGTTATGGTACTCCGTACTTAAAATGAGACACTGAGAATAAATAGTTTCAAGAATAGTTCATTGCAAAGTGATACTATATATGTATATTGTTAGGAACCAAATATTTTACCAGTTATTAAATCTTCTCAGTCGGTCGATGCATGATAATTCAAAATAGAAATCTCAGTTTTTGAGAAATTAGGCCTTATAAAAATTGGCACTGTCCACATCCATCATGCAAGCAAAGCAACACGATGTTAGGCATTGACGTTTCCCGTAGTGTATCACCAGCGTTACGAACGACCTTTGCCCGTATAAATTAATCTTGTGTCTACTCGTAGATCTACTCGAGTGGATGGTCCACTATCCAGAGGTTGTGGAGTCATTTCATACTTTTTCAGTTATTTACCTGCCCAGTGCAGCAACAAAGCGATTGGCTCCAGCCATTCGATCTTTTCACGGAAAGTCCTATTGCACGTTTGGCCTTCATCAGACCGAAAATACCTTTGTACGTTGCTATATTGAATTTTCCTTGAATTTCGATCGTATTTGACGTTAATTCAAACATGATGTTAATTAAAATGTTTTTATATATGCAATTAAAATGGTATATGTAATGTAATTTTAATTGCGACAATTGTTGAACTATTTAAGAATTGTGTTCAAAAATGTTGCATGATCACGACCGTGTATCCTTGACACCGGACACGAAAATTTCGGGTAACCCCGGACATCGATTTATGTTTTGAAATTCATAATTGTTTTAACAAATAAGAAGTTTAGTATAATTCTACTTATTTATGAAAAGTATATTATAATGCTGCTTCTATTGTTGTAGAAATACTTCAAGTTTACCAAAATTTAAGACGATTTAATTTTAATATCTTCACTATATAAAAAAGAAGTAGAAGAAAGACGGATGAAGAAACGCAGCAAAAAGACCAAACGGATAAACAAAGTAAAGGTGCTAAAAAACTTTGAAAACAAAGAAAAACATTCAAAGTCTTCTTCAAGACCGAGAAAAAGAGACCGAGTGCATCAGATGCGGAGAAATTTTTGAAGATGACTGGATTCAGAGGCAGAATAGCAAAGACTTTGTCCTTAAAGATGCCTTTACATAGACAAAAAAAAAATCAGCTTCACGCTGTTTCCCGCACACAGCAGGGTAGGCGGAGGGAACCTAGTGTAAGACACTCCGTTCCCCACTTTCTGCCGAATTCTGGAGGCATTGCGTGTTAAGTGGCAGAACTCAACGCCGCACTTTTGCCTCGAAACCAGAGCGAAGAAATGGAAATATAAATGTAAGTAAATATTTCATCTCCTCGAGTGGGTCGAAAGATCGAACCCACATCCAGTCGGTTTTACAGTCACACTTTGTGCCACTGGGCCCCGACTGGCCTACACTTTGTCGATACATAGATGCATCGTATTAATTTATCTAATTATAAATGTGACTTTTTAAGGCTAAAAAAACGAATGCGACATCACAAGGTACTATGTCCGGCGCCATCCGCCATATCTTGTGATACCTAAGAAAATAAGACCAAATAATTATCACTATATTTCGTTACAAAATGTGATGTGATTTATTTTAAGTACCAATTAAAGTAAATAATTTCGTTAATTTGTTATTTATTTGCAATTCATTTAAGCGTCCGGGACTACCTGATCCTCCCCTATACGTTTATAGGGGAGAATCAGGATATATATATATATATATATATATATATATATATATATATATATATATATATATATATATATATATATATATATATATATATATATATATATATATATATATATATATATATATATATATATAT
>DWMY01001394.1:0-15021 GCA_018249775.1 Heliconius hecalesia formosus | reverse complement strand
CTAGTTTCCTTCCAATAGGGGCCGTCACTCACAAGCGAGTGCCCCCGATTGACACAATTCCACTGCTTTTATAGTTATTTTCCACCTAAATCTACCCTCTTTTACACGAGTACGCTAACAATATTATTACTGATTTTTCCTTGTAGATCAGTACAAAACTAAGCTATTTCAACTTATGTAAGTACTAGCAGCCCACGCCCGGCTACGCCCATATACCACTTATAACTCTTATTATCTTTAAGCCAAAGCATATCTTCATATAATTTCTTTGATGATGGAGTAACTTTCGCTCGTAAGTTTCAATATTTTAATCATATCAAAAACGTTGAAACCTTGCCATTTTTTAATTATCATTTGTCACAAAATACCTTATTATGACTTTATTTTTAAACATTTTTAAAGTGTTATTCAATCCACACTTAGGAAAGAAAAATACTTATTTAGAAAACGTATAAAAATTTGAACGTAGCGGGACTCGAACCCGCGCCTCCTGGAAACCGACCTGATCGGTTTCCAGGAGGCGCGTTTTCTAAATAAGTATTATTATGACTTATTTATAAGAGATAGACATATGGTATTGCAGACTTTTTTTAGAACTAATCCATACAATGTACTGACATATATTTTACTATTTTTGAAGCGCACGCGCTTAAAACACTCGATGGCGTTTATTATTATTGTTATGTCGTTATTTAAGGCTTTGTTTATGAGCTTTCGGGTCACCTGGTAAGTGATTACCGCTCCCCTGTAAGGAGAGTGTTTTGAAAGACTGGCGATATGATAAATGGATTTTTTTAGTGGTTAACGCGCAAACTTATGTCTTCAGGGGTTTAAATTGAACTAAGTTCCTTTCAACCAGAAACAAGTTTATTTCGCCACTGTTCAGCGTTTTCTCGAGAAAGACTTGGTGGCCGGAGTAAACAGCGTCCACTTTGCTATCGTCTGCATAGTAATGAGTGAGAAAGCTGACGATCCACTTGCATAAGTTCTTGGGAAGCCCATCGGATGGAACTAAGACTTACACCACAATGTTATACACAGGCTTTAGCACTCCTGAAGAATACAAAATAAAAAATAAATAAATCGGACCAGTAGATCCAGAGATCTTAGCGTTTAAACAAACAAACAAACAAACTCTTCTGCTTTATTATATTAGTATAGATAAAAAGTTATCTTAAATTTATTGATTTCTATGAATATTTTTAAGTAGTGTTTATTTCTTTCTCATTATTCTTATTTTATAACATCTCGCTTTCTCACTAGCAGGGTAGTCAGTGAAAATAGACTGCCAAAAGCTCTACTCTCTGTATGTTTCACAAGTTTCACAAGTTCTAGTACTAGAAGATGCTTAAATCTTAAGAAATAAATCTTTATTAAAAAAATTAAAAGTGCAATAAAACAAAAAAAATATATTTGATATGTAGTATGTAAGCTTACTTAAATTTATTGTGGCCGGTCTTATAAAACGTACAAAAATTGTTACGGTACTAAGTACTGTATTTTCATAGTATTTAAAAACTTGCATTTTACAGAACAGGCTAAATCTTTATTTATATTTTTATCCAATTAAATATTTCTTTAATATCATAAAAATAGAATTCTAGCAAAATATTTAAATGTTGCTTTATAGTTTTATTTTGGTACTATAATACCTCTTCAATAAACATTTAATTTAATAAAAAAAAAATTGCGTATTTTATTATATCAGTATATTAAGGTGCGTCAAAATAAGACATCAAAAATATCTTCAAATAATAATAAAATTAAACATTATTTTTTTAAATGAAACAAATAACTTTGCCATTAATATGCACTATCAAAGCTCTATATTTTTATGGGTGTTGTTTGGTTGCTTGGATGAAAAAACTAATTATTTATTTTATTTTAAATTTACTATTATCATAACAGCTTCATACAGAATATCTTGTTTTTAATATTACACATAAGTACATAGTTTTCACAACTGGAACCATTTTATAATAAATATTTATTGTATATAAATAAAAATAATATTACCTACATAAACAGTATAATAATAATAAAAAATAATGTATTTAATAATTAAAATTCTAAAATAGAAAGTCATTTGATTCTTAATACTAACAAGTATATTATATTTAAATATTTGTGCGTTTTTGAAACAGACAGACAGAGATTTTTGAGATGTTTAGATAAAATTGGTAAAAGTATATCTTTGAACATAATAATATTTTTTTTGTATTTTGTTAATGCACTACCTATTAACTTCTAAGCTCATAACATGGTACTAAGGAATTATAGATATTTGACTTAATTGTATATTAGGCAACAATAAAATGTTGAATGTTTTATATTATCCTACTATTGTAATAATTATGATAATATTATCAAAGTTACGTCAAAATTTGTGAGAATAGATGTTTGTTTCACTTTACTGGTTGTGATTTCAATTAAACTTTACAGTAATACATATAGAATATAATTTAAACAAAGATTTTGTATAATTTGGGTATAATATAACAATAAGCCTAAGCAGGGGAATCCACTTTTGGGTCGCTAGTTTCATTCCAATTTTATTTTTGAATGTAGTTTTTACCAAAATATCATCAACTTGATTACAATCTACTTTAAGGATGCGCAAAAGTCAGTAAGTATATGATGTCATTTTTGTTGATCATGGTGATCCGAATCCGATGAAGTCCATTATTTGTTAATTAATATTAATAATGTCATTTATCATTGTTATCTGCACTTTAAGATACACATAAGTGAAGTGATTATCTCTTTTTTACCGTACAACCTCCTACGAGTCTTCTCCATACAACGTGACATTGGCGAAGTGATATCTGCTCAACTGGCACACTCGATACGCCAAAATAATTTGAAAATGACATTCAACATTTCTATTAATTATATATAACATATCATCACATTAAGTATTTAGTATTCTAAAATATTACATATTTATACATATTTGATTTCAATTATTCTAACATTTAGATGATTATTTGAAATATAAACATTTTTTTCCAGGAAGTGTAAATTTTTTCTAATGTATATTATATTTTCATGAAAAAGGTAAAGTTTACCATGGTTCACACTAGGTATCTGAAGCACCATGTGAAATTTTCAAGTTATTATATCAGTTGCCTGTGATCATTACAATAATATGATAATTCAAATGTTGCTTGTTTACTTATTTTATTGATTAGTAGACAAGCATTAAAACCATACTGATTGCACAATACCATATAACGGTAAGAGAAGCTCAACATCTACTACATTGTAAGTAATCTTAAATGTTGCACTAATTCTGTGCAATGACTAGTTTTATCTCATTCCACAATCCCTTCCTTGACTAACATTTGATTATGCCCATGACTCATTCATCTCTGCTTATCATTTTTTGTTTAACTTCACACTATCTCCTGTAAATAGCAGGGTAGGTCGAAGGAAACAAGTGCTAAGAAATCCTGTTCCCCACCCAATTTATATTATTATTACAACAGCGCAAGTGGGGAAACAACCCACAGTGATTGTGTTCTCAGTCAGGCTTCATGCCCCTACACCATAACAACCTCAAATCTCCTAACAGTCTGTCAGTCAATACTAACAAAAATGTTTGTATTTTTTCTTGATTTTAATAATTTTCTTATTCAGACTACAAGTTGAGCAAGCCTTTTAGAAATAAGAAAGTAACTTCATAAAATTTTAACAACATGTTCATTCTTCAAGTTCATAAAAATTAAATTTAAATATTGTACATATTTCAGTTTGTCAACTGCTACAGCTGCATTCAATATGGCATTATAAGAAAAATTTTATAAACTGGAGTACCAATAAGATAATATTCTTAATGAGTTGGTTTATTTTTTTCTATTTCTTCTTTTAGTTTATCATAATCTCCTTTCACCTTTTTACATTGCATTTGGAGGTCTTCAAATTGGCTCTGTAAAAGATGGTAAAAACTATTTTTATTGAAAGTAATAAGTAATTAATTAGAATTTATAAATTTAAAAATATAAATGGGGTGGTGCTATATATGTCAGTAGAGGGAACTTAGTACTAAGACACTGTTTCTTAGAAACAACTCAATTATAGAGATAACATGCTGTGTGCTCAACACTGAGCATTATCTACTTATCAGAGTGAAAAAATACAAATAAACAATTCCCAAAGTGGGAATCAAACCCCACTGTGTTTTTAGTTAAAGGCTTTGCTTCTGATGTGTCACATCCATGATAATTAATTTATTGCTACATATTCTGCTTTAAAAATATGTAAATATATTTTTACCTGGCAAATAAGAGACTGTTGCTTCATAGCAAAACAACTTTCCATTATTTCTTTAAACCTCTCTTTATCCAGTTTGTGTTGTTTTTCATTTTCTGTTAAAAGTTTATCTATTCTATTTTTATATTCCGTAACAACTGCAAATAAAAGATTAATTGTTAAATTTTATTTTATTGTAATGTCTATATAAATTGAATGTTGTCAGTTTTTTATTAGTAGTCCATACCATTAAGTTGGTATTTAATAGATGTCAATTCAGTTAAGCATCGATCGCTGGACCACTGGCCGGGGCCATAATACGTCTGTTGTATATAATTCATATTGTAATACAACAAACTAAAGATTGCCACAAGTACAACAAATCCAACAAAAAGCCTTTGTTTGGTTATTAGACGCAGAAACATTATACTAATAATATTAAATTTACATTAAAAAATTCGAAATCGGTTTAAAAATTATTAAATATGATATATTTCAAGAACTTTACATAAATATAGACAAATTTTAATACTAATATATTATTCACAATTAAAAATTCATTTGAGATCAGGAAAGTTTAGTTAGCTTGTTTAGTTTATCATATTATAAAAGAAAGGATTCCATTATATAATTAAAATAATACACTTTTTATGTCTATCAGTATCAATAAACTTTGTTTATGTTACATAAATAATAGTCTACAATCTACGCATGCGTCAATGCCAAATGTCAAGTCTTGCACCACAGACATAATTTTATTGATTAGTATTTAGTACACAGATAAGTAAATAGAACGCCATCTTAGGATAATTAAGTAGGCCTTCTCGTAGATTATAGGCTATTCAGCTATTTCTCTAATTGAAAATTCATGACATTTATAACATGTATTTCTTAATACAATCTAAGAGGCCATAAATTCATAATAGAAAAAAAATGCAGAAAAGAAGGTATATAAATTTTATTTGTTTAGAATCAATTCTTTCCATTTCCTCGCTTTGATAGGCAAAATTCCACTAAATTAAGGTAAATGGCCCCAAGTTCGTGCTAGTACATTATTTCGTTAGTTCTGATTCTGGCAAAACAAAATAAGCAATTTAAGTATTATTTGCGTAAACTATATATTTGTAAAAAATCTTTATAATTTCTAAGTATAATTTCTTTAAGTAACAATAGTTTAATGACAAAATTGAGCGTATAGCGTATAACATTTGTGTGTAAAGTGTTTATGTCGCTTGCCACCGTAAGACTAGCGTGAGAAATTCTTAAGGTTGTAGAAAGACAAAGGAAAGTTATTCACATAAAATTTTGAATATATGTTTTTTTGTATTCTAAAAAAAGCATTTAATTTAAAAAAAGTTGGAAGAAGATGGAAGCATTAAATTCTATCAAAATTGCAATAAATCGATTCACGAAATAACAGCAATTTTATTTATAATGTCCTAGTTCGTGTTACTACTGAATTAGGGAGGTCCTAGATATTTTTAATAAATTTATATTAATATAATAATCGAGATAATTTAAATTTAAAGCTTAAAAACAGGTAATGTATTTATTAAAGTTTCTGGTGATTGAAATTCGATATATATTTTGAATACTTAAATTTATATATTACTAGGTATTACCAAATATAGACATTCTTCTATATAAATATAGAGGAATGTGTTGATTAATTAGATTAATATTAATTATCTTAGTCTTGTTATAAAGGTTAGTAAAGATCTTTTTATTTTTTCAAGAATATACTAAATATAAAATGCCGTACACAAGCTATGGTAGCTGCACGAATCTCCTACAGAATACATACATCGGATTTGTAATAATGAAATTTTAATTTTATTTAGTAAGGTTTTATGTTTGTTGAAGTAATAACTTTTTAAGTTATTATTATTAAAAATTATTTAAGTTTATTTATATTACGTAAGTTAGGAAGTTTATTTTCTAATTAATCAAAGAGATAACAATAAATTGGCATACATGGTATCAAAACTGAGACTTGATTTTTTTTTATAAAAAAAAAATATACATATATGTAGTTGTAATATATGTAGATTTTAAATCTGAGCCTTTATATTTTGTAAATTATAAAAGTTTTCATGTCGTTAAACAGATCTCACTCATTTTTTTACTTACGAATTGTTTACAAACAAAACCTTTATATGTTAAAGTTTTTTACTACAAATTAACCTTACTAGTAGGATAAAAATTTTATCCCGAAACAGGAGCCACAAATTCACAAACTTAGAAGCAGAGCTAAATTTTATCACGTAATTCGCGATAAAATTAAATGGGTTCAAACAAGAGGTTAAATTAATATAAAAACTAAAGTTCATATAACGTTTAATAATATATTTAAAATTGTTTAAAGTTATAAGAGCCTTAAGATGCTGAAACAGGGGACACTTACCTGAAATATTTATAGCTTTTTCCGGTTACATGCGATAAAATTGTTTTTGCGTTAAATAGCCCATTAATTGAGGCTATATTACATCACTCTATGGCCCACAGGAGAGGAGTATAAACAAAATATGTAGCAAAAAAAGGAAAGCTTAAAAGCCTCTGTGCGTGCGCTGCGTTATCAGTTAAAGTTCGCGACATTGTATGCCTATATTCTTAGAATAACCAACAGTAACCATTTTTATGTTTTATCTCATTACAAAAAAAAATAAGGAATATTTTAGAAACTATTCTATACTATTCTAAGCAAAACAGTATTATATCTTATTCAATTGAATAAACGTGGGATACTTTCTGTTCGTTATATAGGTTAAAATAAATTTTCATAGCATATCAATAAAATTGACATTTTGGAAGGTCGTGCATCACTTGCGAGCGAAGCGCGTGGCAATTGCGGCAGGCGAGACGCTTACCGTTAACACCAACAGAAATGAAATACTGTATATTTTCAATTTTTTGCTCTGGTGAGGCAAAGCGCGGTGTAGAGTTCCGCCACTCAACATGCAATGCCACGAATTGATTGATTTAAGGTATATTTTTTAAAATTAATATTGAATTTACAAGTACGTACCTTCCTTCCGCCTTTTGTACATTTATATGTTTTTATATTATTTATGTGTTTTTTTTTGAGTGAGCTATAATGAGTTATTATTATTATTACCTTTGAAGATATCACAGATTTATTATACAAAGACAGGACCGCCATAGTCACACATTCGAGATATTTTCTAAAAATTATAATTTTATTTATTGTCCCTTGAAAAAATATCATATAAAAAACACAAATCCCGACCTATTTATTAAACCTATTAAATCTTAATTCCTAACAAACTATTACGTTTCCTTTTTTTGTTTTTAGTTTGATGCACTTGGATTTTTGATTTATTAAAATTAGATATTTTAAAAGAAGCTAATTTATAATATATATAAATATAAAAAAATACAAATTCTAAAATGTAAATAAGTGACATCTGTTGAATTATATGAGAACTAAATGAAGACGTCTAAACTAGTAAACTTGATCTATGAATGCACAAAAGTTATATATAAATTTCGCTAGATGGCCCATCACTATGACCTGCCTGACGTACTATATTGTATGTAAAATCTAGTAGGAAGTAATTCCTGTTAAAAATACTACCCAAAAAATATCAGGCTTTATTGTAACTATATCTAAATATTTATTACAGAACAATTTTATATGATACTGATAGTTTATCAGTATATAAAATTATTCTATTAAAAAATATACAAAAATGAAAATACGCATATATTTATTTGATAGAAAATATTTATTAATTTAGAAAAATATTTAATATTAAGTTTATAAATACGATTTTTTTAATTCATGCATCTAACAATTGTTTTAAATTTTTGTTTTGCCTTCATTAATATTTAAACTTATGTATTAAAAGTAATAGCGAGATTTCTGCGTAGATTATAATTACTTATTTAATGTGAATATATCACTTTGTGTATTGTAATTATCAAATAGATTTACTTTACGGCATATTCTATACTAGTGTTGTTGTAATGATTTCACTTATATATTTTTAAATGTTTATTATCTTTATTTATTATACATGTATCTATGGTTTATACCTAATTGTCATTTTAGAATAAGTACCAAGGCAAAATAATTACATTTTAACTAAGTAAAACTTGATTTACTCATAAAATATATTAATTTATTAAAAAATACCTGAATAACTAAAATAAATAATAGATAAAATGGAATCAATATCTCATCTAGATCAAAAAGACATTACACCAAATGATTTTACTTTTTCATCTTGTCAGGTAAATTAAATCACGAAAACTTCTTGTTTTTAGGCTTTATATCGTATATAATTTAGTTTAGATATTTAATTCACATATATTTTTGTTTAAAATAGTTACATATCACATAGTCTTATATTTTGAGTAAATCCTAAACAAAATATTTCTATAATGCTAAATGAGCTTGAAATGATAAATCTAAATCGTCATTCAAGTTCGAGTATAGGGAACAGAAAGCGAAGCCACCTCGTTTAGACTAAAATTACATTTATTGTAAACTTAAGAATATCAATATTAAAAATAAAATAACATTTAACATAACGACTTAAGACTTTTTAAAATGTATTTATGCTTACTTTTACAATTGAAGAAGCTTTTATAAAATCTTCAATTACTTATTAAATATAGGTAATATTTCAAACAAGCAAGATTACGATAATTCAATTTTTTTTATATGTCTAAATTAAAAGTAATTTTGAATAGTATTAAAAGTAATTTAACAATGCCGACAAAACAAGGCTGGTATTTAAGTATAGCTGGTTTAGCTGGTATTTTATATATTGTTTTAATTTAATATAGGCGGTTTGATTGCGACGACATCTGACATTAAATAATTTTCTATGAACATATTACATAATGAATCTAAAAAATTAAAAAAAATCCGAAAGTATACCTACGGAATAACAAAATATGATTATTACTTCAGTACCTATTACATTTTGCCGATTTTTTTTTTTATAAAATAAAAATAATTTTCCTTTACATTGTGCTAACATAGTTATCGTTATTAATCATTTTAGTTATAGTCGATTAATACCGAACATTTCAGATGATAAATAATTACACGGGAGATCAAGATATAGCAGATTTTATATGTCCTATATGTAAGAAGACATTTTACAATTTAAAAGCTTTACAAAATCACAAATCCACGCAACACGACTCGAACGGCACTGGTTCTGACGACGACCCCGCGGACACTTCTTATACTTGTGACCAGGTACCAAAATAAATATAGAAATATGTATATACACACATAATATGGCTATGTAATAATCTATTATTATAATGTAGTAGGATATCAAATATAGGTAAAGTAAGATAGACATATAAGCCTCTATCATTCGTTTATTTTTTATTTTCTTTTTATTAATAATACCTATTATTAATATTAAATTATTTAAAAATAATAATTTGTTTGTTATTTATTCAGATTTTCGATGGTCTTTGCGATTTTAAATTTATACCATTGAAAACTCAATCAGAAGATCCCGTAATTGAACAAGATGGTATAATTAGGAGAACATTCAGTGCCGATACCAGTTATCTAATCGTAAAATACGAGAACAGTGAAAGTGTTCGAGAAAAGCGTTCCCGATTGGATAGCATGATAAAAAAAATTCAATCAAAACCTGATAAAAAGCCTGTCGATTTAAGGTAAAAATAATATAATGGGTAATAATTCAACACATCCGTAACGCTACAAATGATAAAATTATTGTATTTAATTTTAGGGGACCGTTTACATGCACTAGCGTGCAATGTAGGCAAATATTTTTTAATTGCTGTGAATATTCCTTACACTATCGCGAAGAGCATACGAAGAGGCGCAAAGCGGCGTTGCGATGCCAAGTATGCGAGAAACCTCTGGACAGAACCTTGTACTCAACCATACGGAGTCAGTTAGAGTGTAACAATTTCACATGCCGGACCTGTGGATACACATTCCTAGATAGTTTCCAATTCGATGAGCACAACCGTATAGTGCACGCAAAATTGAAGCCCCACCAATGTAATATATGTGCGAAACGTTTCACTCAACTCGGTGGTTTACAGCAACACATGAGGATGCACTCCGGCATTCGTCCGTTCGTGTGTCACTTTTGTAACAAGGCATTCACTCAGAAGGCCGGCTTGGACCAGCACCTGAGGACCCATACTAAAGTTAAGCCGTTTAAATGTATTATATGCTATAAAAGTTTTTCACAGTCCGTTCATCTGAGGCAGCATATGCGCACGCACACCAATATCCAGCCGTTTGGTTGTCCTATTTGTAAGAGGAGATTTAAACAGAGCAGCCATTTAAATTTTCATATGCGTTCTCATATTGATGTGGCGAATGCGTTTTTGATGGACCAATATTCTCAAGGGTTGCAACAGGAGAGTGACATGCCCCTGGATTTCCTCACGTTGTCGAACGTGCAGCCAGTGCACGACGGTGAAACCATTTATTACGCCGCCCAATTGACCTCCGCGCCGTCTGAAGCCTCAAACTTGTTTCCCTCGTAAAAACTTTAGGACTATTTATTTATAAGTACTTATTTTGTTTTAAATAAAGATAATATAGAGAATAATAATTCAATTCAATTTTCTTTACACTAACTTTCCTATCTCTAATATTTTTTATTCACGTTGCATCACGAATGCAAGGACGCCGTTATAACCTACATACTATCTAAAATAAAAACTGCAACATAATTTAAAGCAAGTACCAGGAACACATAACAATCAAGGCATTACCGATGCAGTATAAATGCAGTTCATCAATATGTGTGAAAGGGTAGGAAATTGGGGAGGGGCTGTTAGTGCTTTCCCGCTTACAATTCCTGAAGTCTACGCAGGCGCCCTGGGAAGTATTAGTGGATCAATGCCTAGGTTTCCCGCCTAATTTCCTAGCACTATAAACTGAAATGAACTTTTATCAAATATCTTCGTAACTATTAATTTTAAAAATATGATACCTATTATACTCTATTCCTTTAAACCTTATCCCCCTAACCTGCTCCTTAACTGTTTTATTCTGTGCAATATCTAATCTTAGATTGTTAATAAACTTATTATAATATACATAATCTTGTATAACAACTCAAATTAAACAGATTTACGAATGTAGCTGGGATGACTTACGAAATCTTGGTTCTAAAACAGTGTTGGGAAAATTCAAAAGTATCCTAAAGTTATACTACAAAGTCTTGTTTAAAAAAAAAATTACTTTACATAGTTTATATGTTTTGTAAAATTTTATAATTATATATAGAGGTACTAACAACGGTAACATAAAATATTATGGTGACATTAATTTATTTCAATATTTGCCTCAATTCTATTTTTTATAGAAACATGAACCTATTAGTCACGTCTTACTGAAGCTGTACTACCGTTAGAAGTATGAAACTACGCGCACCGCAGAGGTCAGACAGAGAATGCGACGTTGCCGCATATCCAGTGCAACAATATATATGCTGTGCATTTTGATTACTAGGAGAACATTATCAGGTAGGAGTAACTATCAGGTAACTGCATTCTCCCTCCTGCACTGTCGCAATTGTTTCCAAACTGCACGTCCTACTCGCACGTACGTTTGTGCGTTGCATTCGCGATTGCGCGTTGTAGACCTTCATTCGTCGCGGTCTATTATATGCAGTTTCATTTTGATCCATTTTCAGTCTGCCTGAAACGTTCGGATATGCAACACGTATGTTTGTGGTTGTGTGTGAGTAATAATGCAGTTTTAGTCTCTTCTCCACGAGGATTACAATGCGTTTTAGTTATAATGTTTTTCTGAAATAAAAACTTATTTAAACTTATCTAAGCAACACGAAACGATAATTTATTTTAAAAAAATATATGATTATTATATTATATTCATTATACTTGTCGCCAGTTCATATTTCGTATATTTCCCTCAAATAAATAAATTCAATAAAAAAAATTATATTATTCAATATGAAAATATCTCTGTGTTTACTTTAAGAATGCTTTCTCTAACAAAGAAGTTTTGAACACAGTCATTTAGAAATAAGAGACTACTCTTTTGATAGATATGTACTATTTTGCAATTAAAATGCGAAATACTGAAAGTACACTAAAAAAATATAGAATGGAATTTCATATAAAATGTTCTGCTTTTATGTTTCATCAAATTATATTTAGTTTATAGTTCACCTACAAATAGAAAATATATTGCTTACAAATTTGAACAAAGAGTAATGTGTAGTCAAAATATGAAAGGAGCGTGTGGGCGCGGCGCGGTTACATTTTGGTCGTTTGTATATTATCTTAGTGCCGCGCAGGGCGGTACATGGAAACGAAGGGTACGCGCTGATGGCTGTATCCTGAACTATAGACGGCCCTTTTGTCTTATTTTGACCTTTCTGACGTTTCTATTATGTAAAACAGAATATATATTTTTTCAGCTTCACGCTGTATCCCGCACACCGCAGGGTAGGCAGAGGAGGAACCTTATGTTAAGACACTCTGTTCCCCATTTTCCGCCAATTTCTGTAGGCATTGCGTGTTGAGTGGTGGAACTCAACGCCGCGCTTTCCCCTCGAAACCAGAGCGAAGAAATGAAAATATAAATATAAATAAATATTTCATCTCCTCGAGTGGGAATCGAACTCACAACCAGTCGATTTACAAGCACACTTTGTGCCCCTGCGCCACGACTGGCCTCTAATAAATTAGTTCTTTTAAGATTTTTAGTATTCACTTAACGATTACACAGAAATTAGTCCGAATAAAAACCTACGTGCAGCCGAATGTTAAAATCCACCATTCATCAATTAGATTTCTATTAAAAATAATAAATATATTAAGATTTATCAATTTCAAAAATTATTCATGGTAAATTTTGTTATTTCCACTTGAATTTATCACTTAAATCATCAGCTCTGTGTTCTGGGATGTTTCTGCGCAGTTCGCACCCATATCGTTCTTGTAGTTATCTTTCCAGACATGTTGTAAAACATCGGTTTTTTTTGTTACCATCACATACCCGCTGGCAAGTTTTTTAACCTCGGCCAACGCACATGTGGCCGAATGCGCCAGGCGTGATTTACTTTTGTTTACATCCGCCGTCCGAGGGTTAATTTACCTATGAGATGCAAGGGTTGGATCCTAAAATGGCATACAAAAAATGAATAGCGTTTTAAATATACTAAACACATTCATATTATCATCTTGTAGGTATTGTGTCGAAAACGCGGAATAAATGAAATATATAAAGAATTAATTAATAACAAACACATTGGCTGTGGTAAAAATGTTTTTATTACATAAATAGTAGTAAGTTAGAAGAAAGAATATTTGACTTTTTTACAATCTCAATTCTGATTTCATATTTTTACAGAATGACGCATTTACAATTTACGTAAATTTACAATGACGACGTCTGTTTGTGAAAATAAAATCACACGTGATCAAATTCACGTTTTGATAAGAGCGTGCAGGGCATATTTATATACGTATATATATTTATATATATAACTGTCTCTGATCTTAATTTACTATATGATATTCAAATATCTTTTATTAATTATTTGTTATTTTTTTACCTTCACGCTGTGTCCCGCATTTAGCAGGGTATGCCGCGGAATTATGGGAACCTAGTGTCAAGACACTCCGTTCCCATTAAGATACTTCCGTTTGCCATTTTTCGTCGAATTCTCGAGATTCGAGAATTGTGTGTAGAGTGACAGAACTCAACACCGTGCTTTTCATTAATGCCAGATTGAAAAAATTAAGATATTAAATATTTCATTTCCTCGAGTGGGAATCGAACCAATAACCGTCGCGTTTACAGTCGCCCGACCGCGCCTCAGTCAATGTTAGGTGTTTATATATTTTCAAAAATCGTAGTAACAATGTACAGTTTCCTATAATTTATCAAAAAAATAAGCAACGTTTTGCATCTAGACATTTTATGTAAACAAATTTTTACAAAGCAGTCAGGAAGATAAAAGATATAACACTATCATTTTTTTTAGTCTGACATTTTGTAAATACTTTATTCATAAGATTTTTCATATTGCATAAGCTAGACAAGTGTTAAGGTCTTTTAATTCTTATATTTTATTTTAATTCTCGTTCTGTTTCTACAATTGAGTAGGTTTTATATGTACTTATATATATAGACATTTCATGCACTGTACATTTATTTACAAGAAACACAAAGTAAGATACTTATTTAACGTATGGCTTGGTGGTCAGAGTGGTAGTGGTCAGAGGGTTCGACTCCCGCTACGTTAAAATTTTTATACGTTTTCTAAATATGTATTTTTCTTACCTAAATGTGGAATAAAACTTTAAAAATCTTAAAAAATTACACACTTCTCTATAAAAGACGACAACAAGACAACACGGTAAACAATTTGCAAGAGGCCAGCTGGCGTTCTCGAGGATAGTTACGGCTTCATTTTTGTCAATTTTCATTAAATTATATTATTTTAAAAATACAAATTAAATACATTTTATATATGTATAAGATTTATGAGGTATGGTGTACTTAATAAAACCTGGTTTTACTAATAGGCTTTATTTGTGACTCCACGCTGAATTAGAAATCTATTAATTTCGATATATTTATTTATGATCGATTATATGGTGGCGCAGCGGCACGAGGTGTGACTACACCGACTGGTTGTGGGTTCGATCCCCACTCGAGGAGATGAAATATTTACTTAAATTTATATTTCCATTTCTTCGCTCTGGTGTCGAGGTTAAGCGCGGCGTTGAGTTCTGCCACTCAACACGCAA
>DWMY01001393.1:0-15029 GCA_018249775.1 Heliconius hecalesia formosus | reverse complement strand
TAATAATAACAAAATATTAAAATAATATTTTCCACTAGAGCCATCTGTGTCCAAGTTATGTAACTATATATTTATAATATAATAAATGTCAGTCTCTTCTAAAACGTCTACTGCGTATTATTTATTATATATATATATATATCTAAATGAAAAATAATTTTAATGAGGAACATAAAATCTGTATTTTCATTTTTTATATATATTATTATCATATCGTTCAATAATAAATTATACTATATATCTTGTCCACTAACACACCAATATTTAGATCTAGGATCATGGCCGGCACCACAGCGAGGAGACATCCTACCAACACCGAGTATTATAGAGCCTATAGAAGAAGTCACCAGTAAAAACGGTAAGTCTTTAAAATATTTCTTATTATATTAAATTAAGCATATATTTTTTTAATATGAGTATTTCAGCGGAAAATGGAGAAAGGTCTGTATTGTCTTAACACTAGGTTTTCTATGCCTACCTTACTGTGTGCGACACAGCGTGAAGTTAAAAAAAAAAGAAAATTTATAATTTAAAAAGAGTATTTCTAATTTTTACTTACCTACAGTACAGTCCAACCAGGTGAAATCACAAACAGAACACAAATTACAAAAAAACTAATCGAAAAAAATATTTTCTAATACAGTAAACGTAGAATACATACCAGAAGTGCAAACAACAACGACACCATTCCCAACAACAATCCCACCAACAACTAAGGCGCCCGTCAAAAAGACAACACTAGCGCCAATAACTACTACCCGACTACCGCCGCCATTACCGGAGCCGGGATGCGCGTTGGCGTACGACCAACAATATACTACCGGTGATCCGGAGGAGGGCTACAGGTTTGGTAAGTATATACCTCGGTCCGGTAACAACGCAAAAGCGGCGTTGAGCTCCGCCACACTACATAGTGTACTATGTGCGGGATACAGCGTGGAGGTAAAAAAAGTAATTGGCTTAAGTCTGTATGCAATTATTATGCGATTACAATTACGTGGTGGTTGATACTTACAAGGGAGAATTAATCATTTATTATTTTTACACTAGAGCGATACATAGTAAGATACGTAAGTTAACAAAAAATATCTCGAATACAGGTGGAAAGGAGAAGTGAGAGAATACGTAAAGAAAGTAAGCTATGTAGGCACCGATGTATCGCAAATATAATAATTCACATGTTCACAAAACATCAAGAACGTGATAGTTCATTAGTGGATTCGATCCCAATTCTGAATATTTTAAATTTTATTTCAATGTATCTAATTAGCAAAAAGTGCTTCGCCACTGCTACATACATATGAAATAACTAAAAAAAATTAAACATAAAAGATTAAGCAATAAACGTATGCACAGCCAACATTTAATTTGTTATTTCATTTCCAGGTTCAAGAAACGACAGTCGTATAGAATACGGTAAACTGCCGAGCCGACAGCTAGAAGGCTTCGACCTCACTGTGGGCTTCCGTACGTTTGACAAACATGGCGGGTTGATATTTTATGCGGCAGCTAAACGAGCCCCAAGCCAGTTTCTCGCACTCTATATGAAAGATGCTAAAGTAAGGATATTAATTAATATAAAGCATATGCAAATATGGTTTTGATATTTGATATGCATATAAACTATGAAATATACGCAATACGTATTTATCTTAAAGATTAAACATTCTAGATTTTCGAAATGTAAAGTACAAAAATCTATATTTGAACGCGAAAGTTTTATCAAAATCGGTCAGACAAATTGATCAATACCACTTAGGCCAGTTAAATAAAACAATATTATAAAATACAATAAAAAAAATAATTGTATTCCGTTTTCTGCATTATGCAAAAATAAAAATGACACCAAAAATATTTTTACAATACTTTTATTAAATAAATAAAGTAGGTAATAACTAATAATATATTACAACAAATAAAAATAACTAAAATATACTTCCAGGTGCACTTCACATTCAACTGTGGGGGTGAAAACGGTTTCGTAGTATCGAACCAGACCTACAACGACACAGAATGGCACTCGGTAACATTGGTCCGCAATGGCGGCCACGGGAAACTCACAGTGGACAGCGAGCGTATAGGCGAAGCTAGTGTCACTTGCTACGCGCCTGCGGTCTTGGCGGCGCCATATTATTATGGTGGCTTGAGATCTATTAATAATAGTGTCAGCCAAAATCTAGAGGTAAAGAATATTTTATTAATAATTTCGAAGAGGCCGTCATGGCGCAGTGGGATCGTCGTTAGACTATAAACGTGTCGGTTATGGGTTCTATCATCACTCAGCGGAGTGAATGAATATAAGATGATTAGATAAGATGAAAGACTATTTCAATTATTTTGATTTCATAGCCCCAGTACACAAAATACGGTGTTTAGCTTCGCAACTCAATTTACAATGGCGAAAAGTGAGAACGAAGTTTCTCAACTGTGGGTTCTAATGCGAAACTGTATAATAAATTGTATCTATAGTTTGCAAATTAAGCATCAGTACTGAATAAAAGTAAAATTGCTATAATGATAAAAACTTTAATATTAATTTATTAATAAACAAAATATAAATATAAAAACTGTGCACGTAATTTCTATAATATAGCCAAATCATATAACATATTACCGATATTTTTAATTTCACAGGACTTTTACCAACCATTCAAAGGCTGTCTTAAGGGGTTGATGATGAATGGACAGTATGTAACTGACATTTCAAACAGAATAAATTCACTGCGATGCACAGATAATGTGGAGGACGGCATCTACTTCGGTCCCTCGAGCAATACGCGCAGTAATTATTTGAAAGTGAGAAACTTTTAATTTTATATAAAATCTATAAAGACTGTTATTAGAATTCTATATTATTGAAACAATATTAATTATGAGATGTTTTCATTTAGTTATATAAAATTCGATATAACATTTGCTATATCTTCTAGTCTTACCTACAAAATTATTAAAAAAAAACAAAAAAAAATATTTGCTATAAAGTCTAAGGACTATACATTTGCATGATAACGTCATAAGAAAACATTTATAAAAAAAATTACGTCAAAAAATAACAAATCCTAATAAATAAAAAACAACAACTTATTTTGCAGCTCCTCCAAAACTTCAAAGTCGGATACGAAATATCAATATCAATGGAAATAAAACCACGTAATTCCACCGGTTTATTACTGAGTGTCCACGGGAAGACCGACTTCATGATTTTAGAACTATTGGAGAACGAAGTCGTTGCTAACGTTGAAAACGGCAAAGGACCGTTCCACGCCAGTTACAAGTTGGGCAACAAATTCTCTCTATGCGATGGAAACTGGCATAGAATACACGGTTAGTTCTATTTGGTTTTATATTATTTGGATATTGAGTGAGTTCCACTTCATAATGCAATGTCAGGAAAATGGGGAACAAAGTATGTTAAGACCTGTATCTTAGGATCCTCCCTACCTTACTAAATGCGAGATAATACATATATAAGCTAATAAAAAAAATAACTAATATGTGAGTTAGACAAAGGTTTTGGTATAAATAACGTGCTTAGCTGGTTTGGGCACGTCGAACGAATGAGTGATGACGAAGAAAGGCAAAAAAAAATTATGATGGAAAAGTGAGTGGTAAGAGAGGTAGGGGGAGACCTCGGTTGACCTTCGAAAACACAGTATCAGAGATCTGAGAGAGACTGGAGGGAGGGAGGTCACGTAAAAAGCATGAGGACCCCCCGGAGGGCATGTATGAAGTTGTCGATGACAGTGGACGAGGCGAAAGAGGTATGTAGAGACCGAAGCATTTGGCGCTCCGTTCTCTCTGACTACCCCGCTAGGGTTACAGCGTGAAGCTAGTTTATTTTTTTTATTAACTAATAGTGTTATAATATTTTTCAGCGGTAAAATCCCGTCACGTGGTGTCAGTAGGTGTCGACGGACACTTCTCAGACGCCGGCCTGGGAGTGTCCGGCTCTACGGACACTCGATCTGCAATATACATTGGCGGCCATGAAAAACCTATAACCAAAGTGAAGGGAGTACGTTCAGACAGAGGCTTCACTGGATGCATGAGGAATATCATTATTAAAGAGACCCTCGTCAATATACCTCTTACCGCCGCCCACAGGAACACCCATATTGGTGTCTGTCCGAGCGACTAAATACAGTATTGGAGACTTAAATACTTACTATACGCATTTATATCTAAATATACAAATAATACTTTTAACACTGCATTTATATGTTTCAAGGTAAATTTTTTAGTATTTTTTATCATCTATATAAAGCATACAGACTTTATTTTGATAAATGTTTTTTTAAATAATCCCCACCTCAGTATTATGTTTCTTAACCAATTCAGAAATTAATATTAAATAATAACTATTTCTATATGATTCATATATCTATATAAAACCTGAAGCCCTCATTGTGTTATATAGAATTATAAACTATTCAAACAAACATAATCGACAATAATAATTTAAAAAAAAACGTCGAAAATTTAAAAAAAAAAAAACAAATATTGTAAACATTGAATATTATTCTACAATCACTTTTTAAGCGATGTATAAATAACATTATATTTCAACATAATATGAGGGCACGAGGACTGTTATTTATATCTAAATATATATCTGCAATATAACAACTTACCAAAGATATCGTGTTTTATTTGCTACTGTTTCTGAAATGAAAAAGGCAATTTATACCTACAAACATTATTTTTCCTTATTTTAATAATATAACCTGTTATTTAAAAAAAGAATACTTATTAACAATAAAATAACGATATTAACTATGGAACAAATTTATTTACTTATTTACACATTCCATACCAATACATATAAATGTTTAAATAAAAAATAAATATATCAACACATGACAAAGAGAAGTTGTGCCGCAAATCAAACGTAAATTTCTACATCATTCTACATAACTGACGGTAAGATCAACCAATATTCATATGCAAGTAAAATGGCCTATTGCTATTCTATTTTTTTTTAATCTATCCATTAGTTTCAAGAAACTTTTCTTTTCTTGAATAAATTTCAATCTCAAAAAATCCCGAAATCTCTCAAAATTTAAAGACTCTTCGTCAATTATTATAGACCAAATAATTTAGCCTCAGTCAGTTCAGTTTTATCAATTAGCTTTACGCTAAGCTTTTGTAAATTTGATTTTTATTAATTTAAAATTATTAAAGATAATTGTAGTACTTCGCAATCATCACTTTCGTATATACTAGTTCAATCAACCGATTATAGCAAAAAAGAAAAAATATATTAGAAAGTTCTTTTCTTTAGGATAAATATTTCACGATATCTCACGTTTAATAGAAACAAAATTTTGATATTTCATAGGTTTTTTTTTCTTATTTATTTTTTTAATAAAACTAAACATGCAATCATTATAATATTATTTCGACATTAATCAAATTTACCCCGTATATATTTCATGTAAAATCTTTAATTTAATTACCTACATGTATATGTTTCAAACAGCCCAGCCATGTTAACTTTATTTGGTGTTTTTATTTATTAAAAAATGTACCAACCCAATTATTCATAATCTCCTATCGTTTAAAGTCCTTTAATTTTTGTTTATATTCTAGGCAATGCCTATATTTATTTATATAAAGACATATTCACTTCACTTAGCATAATATAATTTCGCTATAAACTAAGTATAATTTCACTTCATCTATAAACATCGCGCGGTCAAAATAATTGATTTTTTTTGACATAAAGCAATATTTAATATTTTCAGTGACATTAATAAAAAATATTATTATTATTCCCTGTGTTTTGCTATTTAGCATTCCATTATATCACGTATTGTATACGACAACCCCCAATAAATTTAGATATAGTTGGCATCGGAAGGACAGATTTAAGTTCACGATCTCGCGTCAAAACAAGTGTAGAGTTAGGAAATTTACAATTATTAACAAAAATGTACAATTAATGAAATACAAGTAAATAATTATTATTTTATAATTCTTTTTGGGTATATTTACAGTTTTAAGTAATAACTTTCTGTTGTTATTATTTGGCAACTAACAAAATATATTAATCAGAATAATTTGTATATATATTATCATTCGAGTGAGAGCACTCGTGGCGAATGGGGCACAAGCGTGTGTAAGCGGCACACGCTGGGGGTTTGATTCCCACTCAAGGAATTGAAGTTTTTAATATTTTCAATTCCTCGCTCTAATAACGAGGCAAAGCGCGGCTTTGAGATCTATTCAACGCGCAATGCCTTCAAAATTCAGAGGGAAATAGCAATCTTAATGGGAACGGAATGTTTTTAACACTTAAGTTCTCAAGTTCCCTCTCTGTAACCTGCTACGTGCGGGATATAGGGTAAATTCATCGTAAAAAAATTACGACTCTCCGGGAATGTTTAGGTAGCATATTTTTAGATATTTTCTGCATCAGAATTGCAGATGATAGAAAACTCTATTATAGAGCTAAGGAAGGCCTTTACTAAAAGGCACACTATATGGCGAGATATCATCATCAGATTATTAATCTTATTGACCAATAATGTTATTGCTATTAAAATACGCCAAAAAAAAATTATGAAAATTATATTAATAAATATTATTATTAAATAGTCGTTATTTCCTGTTTTCTAAAAAAGTTATTGCATCAATTTGCATACTATTATGGAAATTAAAAATGAACATCTAAAATATTTCTCTCTCTCTCTTATTATTCTTTACATTTCACCTATTATGAATATAATAATGGTGTAGTTACATATTGTAAAAGTAATTAAAAGAAACGCAATATATTTCCATTATTTTGCTAACGAAGACTCTTCTGAATATAAATTTAGAAATTATACATCAATTGAAGAAATATTATAATCCCTAATTAATATCGCTGTTATTTTATGATATATTAAATTGTATTTCTTATTTACTTATAAGTATTGACCAAAGCTGATTTGCTAAGTTATTGATATGATTATTATTTATTATGATCGAGTACCAGAAGTTTTTAGTACAGTTTTTGGGTAAAATAAATATTTTTTAATTTATACACTCAAAAAATCATTATATTGAGGACAATTAAATGAACAACGAATTGGGATAACCAAAAATATATACAAACAGACAAACAAATTTTTTTTATTTAATAATGTCACTTTATATTTTTAAAAAATACTATCATCATGACAGTGAGGCTATTTACGATACAAATGTAACCAACATTAAAACTTACATTACATAACTTACAAAAACTTTAAAATCACATTTTTTTCATTTAAATTTTACATATTAAAAACATTTAGGTATTTAACAATTACATAATATGACATAAATAGTTCTAAATTGTCTTTGGATATTCAGCTAACATGACATTGTTCAAAATAACAAGATGGCTATGGCGTAATATATACAGACAATAAAATATATTTTTTTAAATATATTACAAAAAAGACAGCAAGCAATCTAAAGTAAAAATTATTTTACATTTAAAAATATCATCTAAAAATAAATTTCACATATAAAGTTGTTCACAATTCTAATAAATAGTTATAGTAGTCTTATACATGTTACTATTCTTCATCCAAAATACAAATATTATACAAAATGGATGTATATATTTTCAAAATAAGTTTCAGTTAGACCACTTGCTGATCTCAATTTAATATAATAAAAGACAGACATTTTTTCTTGCGCATCTGAAACTTGCGGCTTCGCCCACTTTGACAAATGGAAATTAAGTAAGAATTACGATAACCAATGACATTCTTTGATTATCATGATAACATAGTTTTTTTTAATAAATGGATTATCCGACAAAAATATTTTATCAATTCGAACCAATAGTTCCTGAGATAAGTTTATTTAACCAAACAAATTATCTTGAACTTTTTTATATTAGTATAGATTTCTCTTTCCATCACTGACTATTCCCTAATTGAATCACAATTCATTTCAAAAGATGATAATATAAAAACTATAGAATTTATGCCCAACACCAAACTTATTAACGGATAGTTCTCCCTTTAAAAAATTGCTTAATTTTTCTATAAAAAAGTAAAAATGTCCTTTTTATTATTATAATAAAAGTCTTTAAATAGTAAAAACGCATTCACCATTCCATATACTAATGTTTCTATGACCCGTACCAGGCGTAAATAAGTTGAGAAGTCGACTGCTTGCTTGTATATATATTTCTAACCATAATCTAGCTCGTTAGTTCTCTTTAACAAGATAATGCAACGCAGTACTACTATGTATGAAAGTAATACTATGAAATATTTAAAATATTAATTTCCTAGCTCTGGTAACAAGGTAAAGCGCGGCGTTGAGTTCCGCCATTCAACACGCAATACTTCAGAATACAGAAAGTGGTGAACGGAAAACAAAATCAAATAATTCTATCAATTTAGTTTTTTTGTAATTAAAACGATTTTGTATGCAAGTTCACTTATCCTCTTATTTAGACCTGATACAAAAATAACAAATTCACTTTAATGTCAACATATTACTAAGTGGATTAACCACTACGCAATGATATCCACATAAATCATTAATATTATAAAAATCATTACTATTAGCATCTATTATATAATTAAATAAATTTTGAAAAATTTTATTTATTTGATAGATATGAGTCATCATAAGTGCGTTAACTAATTAATATGAGATCTAAAATGCAATGGAAAGACGAACATACATTAAATATTAGTACATAAAAATCCCTACAAGAAATCTGAGTGGCCAAACTAAGAAAGATCTAAGTATTGGACAACAAACCTACTAAATAAAAGTGACATAAGTCAAAAATACGCAAATGGTGAAAATTCACAAAAGTATAGTGAATTTGTTAGTGAAGGTCAACTTTGTATTATATGCTTTAATGGTGGCTTGCCTCTCTTCACCATTAAAGCGGTGATGAAATTCAAACAATTTATATTTGATGCAGCCATTACCATATCGTAAATGAGGACGTCATGGCGCATGGGCACAAGCGCGTAACTGTAAACGAGTTGCTTCTCCAATTCCCAGTCGAAGGAATGATATATTTAACATTTTCGTCTCCTCGCTTTGGTAACGAAGCAAAGAGCGTTGAGTTCCGTCTCTCAACACGCAAAGCGTCTAGAATTCGGCGGAAAATGGGGAACCGAGTGTTTTAACACTAGATTCCCTGGTTCTCTCTGCCTACCTTGCTTTGTGCGGAATACACGTGAAGCTGAAAAATCATAATCTTGATAGGCATACAGATCTATAGATATATAGATACGTCAAATTTATAAAACAACCTATATATAGCCTACACTGAGACTGAAAATTATAAAAAAATAAAGTAAAAAAATATATACATTTCATAAATATATTATTGGGGATATTTATCAATGTAATAAAATCCAAAAAGATGATTTTTTTAATTTTTCTCTGAGTTTCTTTATGCTAATCTCAGAATCATCTTAACCGATTTACAGTTTTCATAATGGCATTTAAGCAAATTTTCCTGACATTGTAGTATTTGTTACATCAGTTCATAAATACATTATTTAGTCATGTAAATATAAATATTTGGTTAGACAAATTTGGTATAAAATAGTATTATTATTGAATTGGCTGAAGCCTTATTTTTTAATGTATGGATATTATCTTTAAAATGATAACGTCATTAGAATACAAAAGTAATTTAAATTACTAAATAACTAATTTTGTATTTCTAGTGCGCGAAGGAGCGAGCCGGTAGCTGGTGTATAATAAAATAGTGATGTCTGCATGAAATTCCAATAATTTTAAATAATGTAATTTTTTCTTAAGTGAAATCTATGGTAATCGCGATTTTTTGAGTTATGTCCTTTACTTAATAAAATTTTATTTACATTTATATTTTCATTTCTTGGCTCTGGTGTTGAGGCAAAGCGCGGCGTTGAGTTCCGCCACTCAATTCCCCTGCTGTGCCTACCCTGCTGTGTGCGGGATACAGCGTGAAGCTGATTTATTTATTTGCATCGATATTCAGAATACTGAATAATATGAATTGACAATCACATATATGACAATTTTTTTATTACATTGATTAAATACATATATTATATCATTAATTATTTTCATTTCTATTATTTCACTATTAATTTAAGATTTTCCTAAAAAAAGGTTACATATTATGATACAATCTTAAGACTCGCCAAACTAGCTAAAATATCCAATTTTGTAATTTTTTTTATCCGAATCGTCACTTTTTAATTTCTAACATTATACATTATATACAGTTTTATGTGTACCTAATAATTAAATAAAATAATAAAAACAAATTTAATTCATTTCTTACATTTCTAACAATTTATTAATATAAAAACCCACTTTCATTAAGACTATCATATTATTTTACTAAATGTACAAAACTAAAGTAATTACACAACTAATTAAATAGAAGAAGTAAGACCCATTTTTGGTATGAAACAAGAAACGAATGAGGTATACATAATATCCAAGGACCCCCGAAAAGTAACATACATGACATACAATTATAACAAAAAACCTCACGTATTTAAAATGAGGAAATAATATAAACAAGTGTTTTTAATATCTCTTAAGATATTCATATCTTTACGTTCTTCATAAATGTAAAGATATCAATATTGTATCTTATCTAAGTGCATTAAAACAAGTATGTCGTTTTCGTATCGTTATTACCACTTAAAAATAAACTACAGTAAAATAGTATTCAAAATATTATATTTGGTTTTGAATAGTACATCAAAATGATGGTTTTGCTTTGAATTGTTCACATTTGGGGGGACAAGTGGATACAGTCGGATGACAGTGTCAGCCATTCTTGAATTCGAAGATTCTGTTCTCTGACATATGATACCTGAAAAAAATATATAAAGATATACTTTACTTATTTCTTTACCTGCGGCTCCGCCCTCATGGTCCAATGAAGATAACTAAGACTGCGTATGACCCATGAAATGTACGGTGGGTTACACCGAAACTTTTAACGCAAAATAATATAGTGTTCCTCGATAAAGCGAGTAACGACGATGAGTGACGACGTGCAGTCATATTTTAAAGCTGTGATATATTCTAAAATATATATATTTTTTAATATACTGTAATATGTAATTTTGGCCTACTTAAATGGACAACCTATCCTCCAACAGGTAAGGAACAGCTATTTAAATGTGGGCTCTACTCTCTAATTTGACCTTCCCGAGCGTGAGAACAACGTATACTAGCGTGCGGCACACGGGGGGTTAGTGATGGATCTCTCGATACTTAGGTTCGAAGTTTCCATCCAGCCGGTGCCAGTGGATTACTCTAGGGGCCCACTGCGTTGGTTCTCGAGATGGGCTATTGTACAGCTTAACATATAGGTAGCCCCAAAGAAGAGTGCGTCACGAGGATGCAACCATCGTGGGAGGATATCGCGCGGATCAGGTAGAGAGCGGATGAAGTCCTGATCCTGCGATAGGGAGGACCCGGGGTACCCGACGATAGGCGTGCCGATGGTGGAGGCAGTCCACCCTCACCTTGAGCGCTGGGTGAAACATTTTAGGGACCTAGCGTTCAGACTGGTGCAGGTACTGGTGGGACACTATTGCTTCGGCAAATACCTGCATCAGATTGCACGTCAGGAGATATCGCCAGTGTGCCATGAATGTGATGTTTCATCAGCGGCATCACTCTAGCCGAATGCCTCGCTTGGTCCCCACAACGTCACGCCTTGATGGCTGCAGTGGGTAAGGTGGCCTCCCTTTGTCCAGTGTGGTGGGGGCCATGCTGAACAGTGAGACTGGTCTGCAATTATCTTCTTCTGCGAATTAGTTATGGCACTGAAGAAAACCGCGGGTGCGTAAGTCCAGCGTGAATACAGGATCGCTCCGCCGCCGTAGGCCAGGGGGTAAAAGAAATCGGTATGCGTTTATTCAACTCCCCCTATTCTAGAGGAGCTACTGCGGGCGGTCATGGTGATCCTCCCGCAAGTCATCGAGGCTGCGACTACATGTTAGGAGAAACCCCAGGGCACCCTAAAGGCGACGGTGGCCCGAAATAGGCAAGCCTACCACCGAGGCGTCGTAGTATGCGCGCGCGATCCTGCGGCGTCTCATATTCGTGGAGGGGGTTTCCGCTGGGTTTTAGTGGGTAGTCTAGTGTTAGTGTTAGTGTAGTAGTTTAGTGGGTAGGTGAGTCCCACAGTACCGCTCATCCGTAAAGCACTTGCCTTGTGTGGCCAGTCTGCGGAAAAAACAGCTTCTAGCGTTTACGCAGCACACGCAAGAATGTTCTCGAGATTTCTTGTGTTTACGTAATTGTCAATTTTTTTCTCCACACTTATGAAGTTAATAGGTCCTAAATCAATTTTCCAAAAATAATATTTCAAATCGAATCACTAGTTTCCTTGATAAGCGCGTGGAACCAAACAAATGATATATGGTTCTTAATTTCCTTCTAATTTTATCCACTATAATTCGATTCAGAAATGTTTTATGACGAATATGATAATAAGAGTGATTCTGCTTACAGTTATATTATTTAACTAGCGGCCCGCCCGCGGCTTCGTTACATTACGTTCTTTTTACCTATGTAATGTACATCATAATTTTAAAACTCGGTTAAATGTGCTGATGTCATAGAATAATTTAATTTACTCTTACAGAAACAGCCTTAAATGTTAAATTATTTGTTTGAAGGGTTGATAATATTCTTTGTAAAATAACTGTAATAATTGCATATTAACTCCTGTACAGTTTTTAAATTAACTACATATATTATTGGCTAATTGTACAATTGGTAAATATGTAGTTATTACAGAGTGCACGTAGAAAGGCTGTTTTATATAGATTTATTTCAAACGAACGAACGAACCGAAGAATCTATGTATTTACTTAATATTTCTTTGAAGATCAAATCGGTCTTTATCTATGTGTTGAATTAATTACGACTTAAACTTAACTGTTATTATTTATGAAAGTAACCTTCACTAACAATTCAATTTTGTTTACTTTAATTTGATGATTTGATGATGATTGCTATATAACATTCGCAGCCTAACTAATGCCTTAAGTTCATTCAAATGCCGATAACTTTTCTTTTAATGAACCAATTTTGATGAAACAAACTTTAAATGTTAAGTTGAGTTAAAACAAAGCAATTGCTGAAACTTTTGGTGAATCGGTTCAGTACTTTAAGAGAAAAATGTGAATATACAAAAAGACAGACAGACAAGAAATTAAAAGATATATATTTTTGCTTTCTATTATTCTTTTTTTATGTCCCTATATCCATTTCAGTAAAAATGTACAGACAAAATATTTTTACTGTTATATTATATATAGAGATAAATCACAGTTAAAAATTACATACTAAAAAAACAATAAATAGATATACATAAACAAACTTACAATACTATTGGGGCTGGCTCTCCACAATTAGCATAATCGACTGATGCTGCTGGCTGTCTGCGTGTATGGTAGGTACGGATCGTAGGCACTCAATCTGGTGGGAGGCCCAGTCCTTCTTCTGACAGTATGTGGAGCAATAAGGCGTTCGTCTACATAGGGAACACTCCGCTGATGCCTCACGATTACAGTTCGCGCACTAGAACAAATACGCCCCGTTTGCTTGAGAATTGGAAAATGATTGTACTTTTTATTTTATGGTGTAAGAAGAGATAACTTAGTGTTCAAATATACGGAGAGTTAAGCCATTTATTGTTATTAGATATACCGTGTTAGTTTGTACCGTGTTTAGCTTCACTGTGTATCCCGCATATAGCAGGGTGGTATTTAGAACGTATTCCATTTCCCGCCACATTATTCGAACTCAATCCAACGACTTTGCTTTGCCGCGCCCTTCATGCAAATGAAAATACTTATATCAATATCAATATTTCACAAAATAGCAATCGAACCCAAAAATATCAAGTGTTGAGTTTTACAGTTCATCAACATCTTGAAGGCTTCACCTAGTATCTCACTAATTTACATGTTATGGCATAAGTAAATAATCACATATAACGCCAAAGCCATGAATTCAGTTCCATCAAAGAAGCAAAATTTTAAACTTTATTTAAAAATAATTAAAATTCAATGTGAAATCACTATATTCCATGAGATGAAATTGAAGAAGGTGAAGTAAATGTTGATGGAATGGGATAACCCGTGTTTATGTTGCCTACTACACAAAATTTATCGTATTCGTCAACATTATAATTAATTTATTTGCGCCATATTTCCTTAATTCCTTAGCCATATGGGTTGCTAGCCAAATTGACTTTTGCTTTATTTTTTGATTTTCATTTTACTGTATTAATAACATATATGATAAATAATACAAGGTATATTCTATTAGTTTAATTATTATATAACTCAACATGGCTAGTCCCGTTGTATTATAAACATAGAACAGATAACCTAAGTATTTTGGAACTTAGGGTGTCCAAAATATTCAGGCATTAAATAGGACAACACATCAAAAAAAAAATGAACAGTACAGAAAATAATTAAATAACAAACATTTATCTATAAATCTTCTGGAGTTACCTTGCCACAAACTTATCCATTAACGATGCAGGTTAGTATAAAAGTAAACAATTATTAATAACAATATTCAAAAGTATACTAAAATTTTGCTTTTATGTACTTCTTGCAAATCTTGGAATTTTCAAATTTATTAGTCAAAATTAAGATTTGTATAAAATATAAGGTCCTTACTTATGAAATTGGCGTTTGGTATATTTATTTAATCAAAATATGAATCATTGTTATCTATGCACTTTTGCCATCTCGTAGATCCATTCATTGGTCACTTTACTAAAAAGAAACACTCGGGACGGAAATCAATAAAATCTTAACTTAGCTTCACGCTTTATCCCTAGCGGGGTAGTCAGAGAGAACGGAGCGCCAAATGCTACGGTCTCTACATACCTCTTTCGCCTCGACCACTGTCATCAACCTCTTCATGCATGCCCTCCGGGGGGTCCTCATGCTTTTTACGTGACCTTCCTCCAGTATCTTAGATACTGTGTTTTCGAAGGTCAACCGAGGTCTCCCCCTACCTCTCTTACC
>DWMY01001392.1:0-15038 GCA_018249775.1 Heliconius hecalesia formosus | reverse complement strand
TCTTTATCTTTCGCAAATATAAAATACGCCTTGAATATGAAATGTGATACTCTAGAATAGAATATGATATGTGGCACGATCGCGACAACAACAAAGTGTTTGAAGTGCGGCACTCAGTCTTCGCGTTCATTTATCGAGCGTTCTGGGAAACGTCGCGTCGATCAAGCCTTTGAAAGGCTTTCATATGTTATTGATTCTGTTGTTTGTTTGTTTTGTTCGATGGCGGTGACTTTTGCTATTAGGCGCATGAAAATTTCTACTTTTAAATAAATGTTGTCATTTAATTTTATTGATTTTCTTTTATTTATTGAAAAAATTAAGCAGTCTTAAATACGTTACTATAATTTTTACTAGGCTTGCATTGAAATAAATAAAAGATAAATACATAAACAGTGATTTCAATATACAACCATATTGCTTAAATATATGTATATAGGTTCCCACCTATATTGTTAGATTAAAGAAATTACATAGGAAGATAAATAATTAAAGCTTTAGCTTCTAAATGTCAGAGAAGAGAAGTTGTAACTTTATTAGCTAACTTGAGGCGAGTTATAAAAGTTATAAATATTTAATAGATATTTTCCCACAATGGGGTGGCCATTGACACCCGTTAACCCTCGAGAGCGTTGTAAAGGAACGATCGGAAAGAAATAAATTCCATTCACCCCCTAGTGCTTACTAAGCAAAATTATTAGTTTTCGTTCATTGTTAACATTCGGTGACCTTTTATTTGATAACACTAGATAGGAATAATTTTACTATTGGCTATAATAATTTGAACATTTAAAAAATTGTTTTTTCAAGGATCTGTATATAATATTATGACGAGATACTTATGTAGAAAACGTATAAAATTTTTAACGTAGCGGCATTCGAACCGGCGCCTCTTGGAAACCGACCAGGCGCTCTGATCACTAAGCCTTCTAAAATGAAAATGAACTGATTTAATTCACTACCTACGAATTCTATAATATCTCGAGTTATATAAAAACATATTAATAAAAATAGTATATGTTATTAATAATCCTCTAAAGAAATGGATTGTACTACATCAATTTAAAAATCCGCTTACAAACTGTTAATTACTAACGCCCACACTGATATAAATATCTAGGTCAGCATTGTCAATTGCTATATTGACACGTATCACAAAGAAATGCTACCAATTCAATAATATGTGGTTGTAACGACTCAAAGCACCCACGAAAACAACATGTCATTTAACACAACAGTTTTTATACAGTCTGTCAATGTGTCTATATTTATGTAACATATTATACAGGTATATATATAATATATTGTTAATATTTTTGTATTTTTGTTCGTATGTAGTTGAATAGTTATTTATAGTTATTTACCAGAAATGTAAATAATTGTCACTTGAGTATACACATATATAGAATAAATTATAAAAGGAATTTGAGGTTGTCGTGGCCCAGGGGCTCAAGGGTGTCTGTAACGCGATGGCTGTGGGTTCGATCTCCACACAAGGAATTGAAATATTTATATTAATTTATAATTTATATTTCTATTTCTTAGCTCTGGTGTCGAGGCAAAGAGCGGAGTTGAGTTCCGCCACTCAACACGCAATGCCTCCAAAATTCGACGGAAAGTGGGGAACGGAGTGTCTTAACACTATCCCCTCTGATTCGATTCCCTCTGCCTACCCTGCTGTGTGCGGGATACAGCGTGAAGCTGATTTGATTTATGAAAGGAATTATTTTTGTTGAAGATGACCAATTTTTTTTTTGTAATTACAATAAAAAAACCTTTTGGCATTTTACTTTTTATTACATAAATATAAAACAAAAGAAAGGTTAGAAATTAGTAAAATATTATAGCAAGTTAAGCAGAATGTCGTTCCTAAAGTGGCACGTGTAACGTCATTAGACAACACTATTCACGCCTCCAGCCACTATCAATACAGAGTGCTGAACAACGAAAAGTGATATACGACAACGAAAATAAATAAAGAATTGACTCAGACGCACCGAGATAAAGTTGTTATTTGGTTGCAAGTGTAATTCTTTTCAATTTTCCTCCAATCGAATTTGGCTGTAACATCAATCGAGTTCCCACATTTTCCGGGCGCACTTACACAATATCAATCAGGTTTTATTGGTGTTATCGAGGCGGGTGCAGGAGGTGCCGGGGAGGGTGCTATTTGTATCAATAACCTGTCAATGGGCGCCCGCTCCGCTGGGACCAACTCCGCCACTTCGGTTCTCTGTGACCACACTGATTTGATTACCAATCTATCGCTCTGGGCGTGTGAAAGATAACTTGTGTCACACGACCGATAAAGACGCATGTTAGTTAGCTTGCGTTTCGCTATATGTTATATATAACATGTATTTTTAAATCAAATTAATTTTGAGTCTTGATAATTTTTATATTAAACAACATATTTTTCGTTTAGTATACGTATAAGTATATAATGAATTATTTTGACCCTGTATTAGTAATTAATTCTATTATGTATTTATTATCCATTGCTCATAAATAAAAAAGAACATACAATATTACTTTTTTATGTTTTTCAAGCATAATATATTATTTATTATTAGGTATTATAAGAATATAATTTTTACTTTTTACGTACATCGTCTGCTTTAATTCTACAAATATTTGACAAAATAATACGAAATGGACCAACATAAACTTACGGTGAGCATTATTTCGCGAAATCGTCTGGCCTTTAGTAGTAAATGTTCAGGTGGGCGCCGTCTTCACGCTGATAACACGCTAATGCCCTCAACTTTGCACCGCAAAGGGGGTGGGGGGGGGGGGCGTCACGTCGGCCAGAGTGTGAGGCCATTCGGGAAAAGTCAGATCATTCGCCTTATTGAACACAAATAACTTTATCGAGTTGGAATATGCGTCGTAATACGGGATGATAGAGAATATACTTAATATATGAATCGCCTTTCTTATAGATGTTTATTAAATAAAAAACTTTTAATAATAGTTTCATGTTATTTTATTTCTTATATATGTGCAAGTCAATTATATTAACTTCAAGGATAATCATAAAAGGAACAACGTATCTATAGTATAGTATATTATAGTATAGTATAGTATATTATAGTATAGTATAGAGCCATCATAAAAATCGATCGAGCAATAAACAATATTTTAGAACCGTTGGGAGGGTGAAAATATGAAACATAAATTTTATCACCTTAATGAATTACAGCACCAATTTACCATAACGGTGCACAACAACAGATAGGTATATAGGTCACCTGCCATAAATAAAAATATATAATCGATTACATTACGTTTGGTTTTGATAATGTCGTAACTTAACACGGATCTAGTGTCGTTTAGAAAACAATAGATATTCAGAAATTGATTTTTATTATTGTAAATCTTCCTTGTAGATATATATTTTTGTTTAAAATGTTAAAACATAAGTTTAAAGTAATAGGAAATAAATAAATCAGCTTCACGCTGTATCCCGCACACAGCAGGGTAGGCAGAGGGAACCTAGTGTTAAGACATTCCGTTCCCCACTTTCTGCCGAATTCTGGAGTCATTGCGTGTTGAGTGGCAGAACTCAACGCCGCGCTTGTCCTCGTCACCAGAGCGAAGAAATGGTAATATAAATTTAAGTAAATATTTCATCTCCTCGAGTGGTGATCGAACCCACAACCAGTCGGTTTTACAGTCACACTTTGTGCCACTGCGCCACGACTGGCCTCAGTAAAGTAATAGGCATATTTAAAATATACTCAAGTAGGTATATGACTACGACTCCGCTCCGGTAACGAGTGTCGAGGTGAGTACGCGTGCGTATATTTGTAGTAATAAACGTGAATTTATTGCTCTGTTAGGTTTGCAGTTTTCCTGAAATTCGGAGATGTGTAGAGCAACGACGCTAGCGACGGCTGCTACCACCCCCGGCCCCGTGCGTGGTGTAGACACCTACCTACGATATAATAAAACTTTATTTGCACTTTTAGTATCTACCAAAATATAAAAAGCATCTCCGGCAGCGAATTATTATGCCGTTAAACTGTTTTATGTTAGCGCGCAACTCTACCTACGGTTTTTAAGGATCATTTGGGAGGAATTTTAGTATACAAAATTCAAAAGACATATTTTTTTCTGCTGGCAAACACCAACGATACGCGAGACTTTCTTGATATCATATTAAAAGATAAAATATATCTCAAAAGTTAAGTGTTGTTATAGCCATATTAAATTCTTGTTTTTACTTTTAATTGTGAGTCTGAAAGTTTTACTGATTTTATTTCAAGGTTCAAAACCGAGGAATTATACTTTAGTAGGTCTACACTACAGTAAAGAGTTCAGGGTAAAACACATTAAAATCCAAAACAGTATTTTATATAAGTACGTAGGTATATTCTATAATGATGCTGTCGTGGCACAGTGACACTGTGGCACAAGCGTGTTACTGCAAACGTGACGGTGGTGGATTTGAATCCCATTCGGAGAGTTGAATCATTTATTATTTAGCTTTCTTCGCTCCGATAACTAGGCAAATTCTGGCATTGACTCCGCCACTCAATAAGTAAAATCGAAGGTAAATAAAAAAGGTATATTCTAGGTATCTAAAGCATATTATATTTAGAACGTATAGCTATCTTTTAGAAACATGTTGTATGTAGATCCAACTTTTATAAATATCTATATTATAAGTTGGTGTTGTTCACCTAAGTGGATAGGTATAGACACAGATTGTCGACGGCTCGACATTAAAGGTAAGAAGTGAGAATGTTTGCGCGCAGAAGAACCGGGGTATAAACATTCGAAGCACGTTCCTCCGAGCCCGGGCCGCAGTTAAAAGCGGATTATGAGCGGAGTGGCCAATAACACGGCATTACGTGCGATACGCCTCCTCTCCTCTAGGCCTCTGCCCAAGGAGGCCGTTGATAATCCATCGCGTACGCTTTGTTTTAGATTTAGACATGTTAGGAACTACTGTCAATAAGATTACCTAATTAATTAAATATAAAAAAATGAAATTGTTAATTTAGAATTTTAATAGAGGCCAGTTGTGCCGCAGAAGCGCAAGCGTGCGATTGTAAACGCGACATATTGTGTGGTTCGATTCTCATTCTTCTTCTTCTTCTTCCATTTATTCGAATCATTTCGTATATTCAGTATCTTCGCTCTGGCAACGACGGGGCGAGCGGGGCGATGAGTTCCGCCATTCAACACGGAATGCATCCAGAATTCGTCTAGTGTAGAACGGTTCCCTCTGCCTACTTTACAATGTGCACAGCATCATGTGTGCACCAAGAACCCAAATTTTTTTTTCAAGAGCAAGAAACGTAGAAATACCAAAGTTTTCTAAGTTTTTATTGTTTTAATATTTAATTAAAAATTCACAATTAAATTCAAATCATAATCAAAAAATATATATTTTATGTTTTTGTATCTTAAATTTATAATATTTAATTTGTTACCAAATCATGTATTCAATAAGAGATTACGTTAAAATAAAACGAGAAAGTCAGTGAGATGGCAAATTCAATCAGACCATGTCGAAAGTACGGCGTCACTCGAACAATTTCTACGATTGGAAACAGTTTTACAAGCAATAAATTCGTGCAGCCACATCGCTATGTACGACTACAACATTTATTAGCTACAATCCAGATTAGATTAGCGTTGCATCCCTCTGGTCCGGGGGCCCTCGGGAGATGGAATTTGTCCTAGTAATGTGGCCACGCGCCGAAGTAATTTGATGGAGACGACCCTTCCTCTATGTGACTCGAATGTCGCCTCGCCACTGTTTCATTTTAATTGAATAGTTGGCGCGGCGTGGGGTGTCGTTGTTTTCCTAGATAACTTTATAGTCGTTTTGCATAATTGCGGGTCGTGTCGCTCTAATTTGTTACAATTTCGCAATCTGTCACGCTTTGTCTCCGACATAAATCAGTGATTGTACGCCGGCAATAAAGGCAAATGTTAAGTGAAAAGTTTTTAGTTTTTTTTGGTGTTATCTTACTTACATGAGTGTTTATGTAACGCACGCACGCGTATATAACGTGTGCGTATAATTACAATGGTTTTGTGAGTAACAATTATTCAAAGTATTTGATACTATTACTTAACATAATATTCTGTTAAATTTTCATACGTATTTTGAGGAATTGTCTTATTACACTAATTACTCTCTATTTCACAGTATTTTTTAATTTAAGTCTATTTTGAATACCTTAGTTGCCGGCCCTTTATGTTGCATAAAATCTGACCAATCAATTATATGTAAACTCCTCATGTAGGGTTTTTATGAGTAGTATTAAAAAAATAAATCCATCTATCGTGTAAATAGTTTTATTCAGAAAGCCTTTATAATACACATACACCTCAAATAGAATTCTGCTACCGAACGGCTCGCGGCTTCGCCTGTGAAAGCATTTGTGATTTGTTAAATGTACCGTAGGTACTAAAATGCGATGATACTCGTTTAAAGCTATTTTTATAATATAGCCAAAGAATCATATTTTTATTAAAATTCATATTTTTTTTAATTAAAAGTCCTATGATCCTATGTACAAAGTTTCATAAAAATCGGTTGGTAGTTTTGGCATGAAAGCGATTTTGGCGAAATATATAATATTAGAATGAAATATGAATATTAATAGATGATCTTTTATTACAAGTAAACTTACCTACACATATTCAAGAAGTTTTATAATTATTACATTTTACGGCATTATCGTTACAACAAATTAATTCATCGATGTTTTAAATATTAAAACAATAACAATTTAGGTAATTTGTGCAGCTTTGCATTAATATGAAAACACATCAAGTATATATTTAGCCGGAGGGAAGTAGGAACGAAGTTCTCACCGCCATCTAGTGACGCTCGAGCGGACAACGTGAACCGGTTCGTGACCCGGGATCTGCACTAATGAACGTAATTACTGCTCTGGAATGTTTGTGAAAAAGCGCCAAAGCTTCGACGATATTAAAATTTTTAAGATATGTGCAAGTATTTTTTTATATAATTCTATATCTTTTTTAAATTTACACATTGTAGTAGAAATTAACATAAAACGCTATCTAAAAAACACAACAGTCTCAATTTAATATTTTTATGTACAGTTCAAAGCTTTGTCTTTCTTTGCCTTGAGAATTTATTGTATGACATTCATTTCAATAAATTATCTAACATTATCTTATTAAGTAAAGATTGATTATTTCTGAATTTTGTCGAAAACAGAAGAAATTTAATGATAGAGATATATCAGTTAGGTAGTATTTTGATATAATTATGTATTTTTCATAGAAACTGAATATGACACATTGATTTAAGTATTTTTTTGTTTGTTATTATTTATATACAATAAAATTGTAATCAATAATATATTCTAAAAGTAATTAATGATTTTCACTTTAGGAAGTAACCATTTGTATGAGAGTTATTTTCCTATAGTGTTATCATTCGAGATAGAGTTGAGTTTTCAGGCGAAATATAACTTCGAAATATAACTTTTATATATTTCAAATTAGAAAAAAAATAAAATGGTAATCATTAAAAGAATTAGGAGTTTGTAATTTATGTTTTATAAAGACAACATTTATGATTTTGCTAAGCAAATATGAGATTTCGATTCAAATTAAAATCTCTAATTAAAGATCTTTAAGATGTGCTGTTTACTTTAAAATATTTTATTTCTGTAAAAGAAAAAGAACCTAGTTTTAAGTCACACCGTTACCCACTTTCTACATAATTTTACGAAGCATTGCGTGTTGAGTGGTGGAGATCGAAACCACGACCGCCGCGTTACAGTCACATCCTTGTGCCTCTGCGCCACGACGGCCTCAGGTGGCCGCTATATGCTAATTAATTTAACATGTATCGTATTTAGTTTTTAATGATGTGAATATTGAAAATTCACATGTTAATTTTGAAAGTTGAGTTGAATTTTAAGCTCAAATCAACGTGTCGTGTCTATGAGTTCTTAATTCAGAAATTATTTGAGTAGAGTTTGAATACATTTTTTTTTAGTAAAATATTTGTCATCAGTCATCATTAGAACTGTTAGTGTTATCCAAATAATTATTTCCCCGAACAAGATTTCGATTCGTATACTATCTACAACAGTATGCTTGTGATTGACAAAGTAATAAGCAAAAAGCTGTATTTATTGCAATATTATGGCAATTAATACAGCTATGTCTTTGAAGCGGTTATCTTTTTACTTATTTTTGTCTTTAAATGTATTTAGGAGTATATAGGGAAATAAAACAATCGCGTATATGTTAACGAACATTTAATTTTTTATTCTTTATCAATATATTATTTATAATAATTATAATTTAGCTACATAGTGAATTTTAGATACTTCAACATGCCATTGTGACTGTAGAGTAAGTACGTTTAACACAAACCAAAAATATATCTACATTAATTAACATCTATCTTAATACAAACACCTAGTTTGCTAGAATCGTGTTTTCTTTTGTATTGCACATATCACCTAACCAACATGAGACTGGCGACTTATGAGAAAATATGAAACACTCGATATGTCGACGTTGTTAATGCCAATTGTTTACTTTTACCAATATTGATAGCTCTATGATGAAATCACCCTAAAAGATAAAATTAGGAACATATTAATATAACTCTATTATAACAATAATTACAGTCTTAAATTATAATTAAATATTTTATTGTACAATATAATACAACCACTGACAGCACTGCTCTATAATTATATCATATTCCTCTTAATTAACATTGTCTATTCACTCCAATTAAAACAAATGTTTCAATGAAATAGATATTCACCAAACGTAAAAACAGTACAATCACAGCGTCGCCCAAAGAGCTTTGAAAAAGAAGTAAGCCTAAAACGTGCGTGCGCGATAACTGTAGGGAGTGCACTAAGTGGGGCTCTGCGGCGGGTGCGGAGTGTGCGGGGTGTGAGGGGGAGGCAGCGAGTGCGGGCTCGCGTCCCGCATCGAGTCCGGGGAAGACCCGGGGCTGGCCCGCCGCGGGTACGGCGAGAATCTGTGCTGAGATAGCGGGACTCCCCCCGGGTACACCGGCCGTGGCAACTGTAGCCCCGACCCAGAAGCCAGGTGCTGCTGAGCTAGGAGTTGAGGAGCCAAACAAGCCCATTGCCCCCATAGAGCCGCCGCCGGCACCCCGTACAATGGATACGCAGCGCGCAGAAACAGTTGCGACCGGGCAGCCAATATCGCTTTCTCTTCCAGAGTCAAATTATTGTTATGTTGATCCAAGTCGAATGGCCGCAGCGGTGACCTCAAGTAATGTTGTTCTGCGAGCATCGACTCCATAGTCTCTCTGAAAACGTTGGAAACGAATTAGACATCTGATGACAATTGCTATCATTATCTTATTATTATTTGTATGTACCTAGAATTGGCGGCACTGAAGCGCGCGTCATCAGGAAAGACTGTTCGTTCGTGCTCCCCCGTGATATAGAATCTCAAAAAGAAACAAATTCAAAATAAAACAAACGTAACTAAAGCTTAAAGAGTCTAATTATATAGAAATCGTCAGTTGTATGTTAGCATGCGAGCTTTGCTAAGAGAAATCCTAAGCGAATTATAAATTACGAATCGAACAAGTGCAAGCGTGGTCGGCCTACATTTATCTCGGTTCGATTAGATAGAGATTGAGATGCAATTGAGTAGGCGCAGGTATCAATCAGTGTCGTAGCGTTTGTTTCAAAGAGCGTGTCTAATGTCCGATTACTGAGAACTGATACCAAATTCTGTCAAACGCGTAATGAGGACTAATGAACGATCGCGGTGAAGTATAATATACGAATGCTCGCTTTTTATTATTTTATAATTTTAACACATTTTTTTATAATATAAACAAAGTTGTTGTGAATAAAGTAAAATATTTACCTTTCGAACTCGGTGAGCCGTGAAGAATCTCGAAATCCTTTAGCAAATGGATTACTGTCGATTTTGAGTTTGGTGATCTGTAACAAAAGACGTGTAACGTTATTTATTATACAAATATCGTTAGTAAGAAACTATATATCATTTACTTTGATAAAATTACTACGGCCATAAAATGGTAAGTGGGTTTATAAATATTGATTTTAAAGGGACTGAATAGCTACTTAAATTTAGTACGTATAAAACGTTTCTACGTCTAAAATCGAGCTTTATACAATTTATTAAATCAAATACAATTAATAAAAATAATGATTTGTATTTATGATATATTTTATTTTGGAGAATAGGTTTTATATCTCTGAATGTAATAAAGGAATTTTCAAATTGATTACAGTTCAACAAATAAAACGAGTGCATATTTATGTGCGTCCGTCGTGCACAAAGTAGATCTTGTTAAATTTTCTCAGAATACGGGCAAAATTAAGTCGATGCACTCATAAAATACTCTGTTGATTTAGGTACAGTTGGAGGTGTTAAAAAATGTGTTTGACAGAGGCCAAGTACTGTGATGAGAAATCGCCCCCTCGCTGCGCGGGCGCTCCCGCTGGGGCTCCACACAATTTGTGTGTAATATTTACGACAAATCTCCCGCAAACCTGATGCCGTCCGATGGCACTTAATCGACTAATATTCCGGAAATATTGTATAGGCTGGACACACCCGCACATATTTACATGTAATTTAATAATTATTTTTAGCTTAAATTTTCTAGACTCCGATATAATAATTATTTAAAAAAAAAAGAACAGTTTAAAGCGTCCAGTAGCGTTGCCAAGTCAATTGGCGAAGTGTGAATTCGGCAGTATGGTATTCGCAATAAACAAGTCATCGGGGAGCTATCGGGCTCGTGTCAATCTTTCAGCGACTCGTGCAGCGGCGGCCGGCGACGCGCCAGTAATTATCTGCGGAGTGATCCCGCACTAGCTACGCTGTGCTGCTGAGCTATTCTAGCCGACGCGAACGCCGTAACCTCGTCGAATACATTTTATTGGCCACTTTACTAATGTGCTATAGAACTGCGTTTTCTCAAACAGCACGGGTCCACCAGGTCCATCTCACTCACCCAAGTACACAAGAGTTAATTACTTGGTATTTCGACAAGTTCGCACTAGACAGGTAATTTAGGACGATGAACTCGATGACTGACTGTAGTGTAACGTGTTGTTGATGATTTTACAGATAATTTTTTGAACAGTATGTATTTTAAGCAAAAATTTGCCGCTTGGACATATTTAGGTTGTTAAAGTATTTGTTTGATCTCAAATCATTAATCTGGAGAAACTGTCTTGATAAACTCACATATGTAGTATTGTTCCAGATCAAAAGAAATAATAAACATTACAATATATTGACAATATGTGTCACGTGTATCTGCTACAAGTTGTTTAGGAGTAATGGTGACAAAAATAATATGAATTAACTTTTTTGTATTAATGTATTATACAGTAGACTGCTTGTAAATGTTGGTGCCTAGTGAAAATTTCTCTTAGAATTAGTGCCTTGTCATACAGTTCGAATTGAATATAAATTAAGTGACACAATGAGGTCTCATATCAGACACACGTCCGAGAAAACATGTTTTTCGCCTCTCAAACCAAATAAGCTTCAAGGATGAGGTGTCGAGGGTCATACAGCTACTTACAGTTGTACGCCCCTCTGGATAGACATTGACTACAATGGCGCTGCTCGCGTATGTTTGAATCAAGGCATGTTTAAATAACGATCATAAGTTGTAGGTGAAGGTAAATATACCTTCTAGGGTAATATTAAAAGGCGAGTACTGTCTTTTGCTTGAAGGATCTTTCCACTTTAATTAGATATTTAATTCTATGTGTGGCTATAAAATGAATTAAATATTAAAATATAATAATAATGACTTCACCTCACTAACCACTACACACACTATATTTTTATAATTATAATTTGTGATTAAAGTTATTTCCCGCTACTTATCTAAATAAATATTACATATGTATATTAGCTTAATAATGGCTCTATCCGTATATAATTTATAAAGTTGACACGACGTAACGCGGTAAGTAATAAATGGATCGCTTTCACATTACAGACGTTTATTAGATTTACTACAAACATAAGGACGAGGCGTGTCAAAACAACCTAATTTAAGTATCAACAAGCGCTCGCCTTGGGCGGCGCGCCTCTCGCTCTCTGACAACATTAAAGGCGCCGTAATGACATTATTCCCTGGTGAGAAACAAAAAAATACTTAAAAAAAACGCATCAAGAAATTACTTCAGGTTGGGTCTACGTTGATGTACCACTAGATGACAAATCTTGCAATTTTGATGACATATATGTGTATGTTGTAAACATAGCCAGATAATTGATATTGATATCTATCTACTATAAAATATTAATAGGTACAAGATATATTTGGCCAGTCGTTTCGCAGAGGCACAGAGTGTAACTTGTGCAAAATCGAGTGGTTGTGGGTGCGATCCCCACTCGAGGAAATGAAATATTTATTTAAATGTATATTTTAATCTCTTCGCTCTGGTGTCGAGGCAAAGTGCGGCGTTGAGTTCCGCCACTCAACACGCAATGCCTCTAGAACTCGACGAAAAGTGGAGAATGGATTGTCTTAACACTAGGTTCCCTCTGTCTACCCTGCTGTGTGCGGGATACAGCGTGAAGCTGATTTGATTTGTGATAGGTATATTTATAGATCTCTATAATATATAATATTAAACTATACTGGAAGGTTCAATCAAAAAAAACTGTATAATGTATTTCTTATTAATTACTGGTGGCACTTATTATAAAACTGTCGATGCTACATACATAATAAAATAAACTACACTACTTTACATGTACCTATGCGAATGGAAACCTATTTTAAATCGAAAAATAGAGAATCAGTCGTGTTAACATGACGGGATAACGAAGGGGACACGACAGAGACATTCTGAGGAATAAATAAATGTCACGTTACCGCGCGCGTTTGCCTTATAGCTGTATTGATTGATATAGAACCAGGAGTGATATATCTATAAATAAGCTGTTTAAGTACCGCTCCGCTTTTGCTTATGATTTTAAATCATATTATTTGGTGTTAACATATAAATATATATATATATTATATATATATTTCTATGTTAGTATTCAAATAATAATCTCTTAAATATTTGAAATATCGTAGATCATTCTGCATACATTCCATCTCACAGTGGCTTAAGGAACTGCGCTAAGACAATAAATTTGAAACGACCAACAGCTGCGGGAGTTGTAAACGACGTTTTCGAGAATACCGATGCTTTATTATTTTGCAAGTGTTCTGAAATTACGGCTGATGCATGTGGTACCGATAAGTAGGTGAAACCAGTTACGCAACTTATCAACACTATAAATACTATCTGTCTATATAATTTTTTTTATTGTGTAATTTGTTTTTACAAATAAATAAAATCAACTTCACGCTGTATCCCGCACACAGCAGGGTAGGCAGAGGGAACCTGGTGTTAAGACTCTCCGTTCCCCACTTCCTGCCGAATTCTGGAGCCATTGCGTGTTGAGTGGCAGAACTCAACGCCGCGCTTAACCTCGACACCAGAGCGAAGAAATGGAAATATAAATTTAAGTAAATATTTCATCTCCTCGAGTGGGGATCGAACCCACAATCAGTCGGTTCAACACTTCACTTCGTGCCGCTGCGCCACGGCTGGCTTCACAAAAAAAAGATATATCAAATTTTGTGCTGTCTTCGCACAGTAGAGTGTCTGATTACGAAAAAAAACAGTGTTAACCATTCGTTGAAATTTACATTATTCACGAAGAATTCACGAATTAATATTCCACAAAGTTCCATTATACAATAGTGATACTTGAATAATAAAACAAAACATTAGTATAACCAGTAAAGGAAAATAAATGCCGCATAATGAGATATACATATGTATTAAAAATGTTTATTAACATCATTACAATTTTTTAAGAAAATAGCTAGAACTCTTCATCTTCGTCCAAGAGCTGTATCAGTCGTAAGCTCTCACTAATCGTTCCAATGGAAAAGATAAGTGTAATTGAGTGTAAATTATAAATACCTTCACCGATTTCTGTTGCAATGTTCAAAAGTATTTTGCTCAACCACATGATTTTTTACAATATTTTTTCAAATCTTCGTTACACGGGATTTTTTAAAGTTGATTATAGTAGCGCTTTAGTATATTTTTCATATCTATTAATTAAAATTTTAATAGCTATACGCGAATATCGGATGTTTCTCCAATACGTTTTATAAGATCTTTTATAGGGCCTATAGTCAGTATAAGGTCCACTTTATACTCGTGTCCGTAATCACGACTGTAAATTCTAAAAATTAATGAGTAGGCTATTTGCCACATTTCTGATATATCCGCCTCTAATATATAATTTATATATTAATATAATTTTTAAATATGAAATTGTCATTATGTTAGGTACTAAGCATCGTATGTGATATATAGACGTCAGATTGATACATTTACTGTTACGCACAGATATAATATTTTTTTAAAAACAAATCGGCCAAACAGTCTGTATCACAATGTATTTTTTTTTAATTTAAAGACCATAACCAAAAAATATTCTAAGTAATTATCTATGCAAATAAAATATACAAATTTTAAGAAAACACTTAATTTTTAAACTGGTACGGCAAGTAATTAACTAAGACTATCATTAACAAAGGTAGTAAAGTAAAACTGTCTATAAATCTCGAGTCTAGACTTTACTGACCAACTGAAACTTTTCTTAAGGCTAACTACAATTGGCATTAAGAGAAAAATATTAAAATATGTCCCCAGCTTATTAGATGACCACGGTACAAGTACATCTTTTAAAGTGACTGGTTGCGCAGACGCAATAAATTCAAACGGGCCGCACACGACGGCTCTGCGTGACGTCACACCTCGCGTGATCGATGGCGAGTGAGAAGGAGATCACGAATTACCACCCTCCCAACCACATACCAGAGGGAAAGAGATGAAGTATCAGTAAATAATTCAAACTCAAATTATTTTAAATCTCTTTACAAGCAAGTCCGTTGACTTCTTGTGTTTGTAGCATATAATTGCTTAGTATGTATATGCGTGAATATCTAATATCTATCG
>DWMY01001391.1:0-15038 GCA_018249775.1 Heliconius hecalesia formosus | reverse complement strand
GCAGTGGCACAGGGTGTGACTGTAAAAACCGACTGGTTGTGGGTTCGATTCCCACTCGAGGAGATGAAATATTTACTTAAATTTATATTTCCATTTCTTCGCTCTGGTGTCGAGGCAAAGCGCGGCGATGAGTTCTGCCACTCAACAAGCAATGCCTCCAAAATTCGGCAGAAAGTGGGGAACGGAGTGTCTTAACACTAAGTTCCCTCTGCCTACCCTGCTGTATGCGGGATACAGCGTGAAGCTAATTTAATTATTATTTTTTTATATTTAGCTAAACAAGCTAGCAAGCTAGCTTATTTATCTCCCTAACTTCGTTGCTTATCCCTTTATGAAATACAATAAGACAAAAAAAAATAAGTTAAAAAAATATAATAGGTATCGTAAGTCTCCCCTGTAATGGGACACCCACAATACTTATCGCCTAGTCACATACAGTACGGTCGCCAAGTCGTGGCCGCCCTGAAGTTTCTTTCTTGACTTGAACTCGAAATCAAATCTGGGCAGCTATCTACAATTAAATTCAGGGTGGCCAAGACTCGTCGATCGTACTGCATCTGCAAACGACGCGTCGTGTCGGATGCAATTTTGTTATAATTGAATAGCTTACGGCAATAGACGCTTGTCATGTGACCAAATTTAATTTCAACAAGTGAAAGTCTCGCATTTTACTTTCAGTTGGTGTAAAATCTTCTAAACGTGACGTATTTTATGGTCACACGATATTTTATAAATTAATTGAATCGATACAAACATTAACGATTTCAATTTTTATTATATAAACTGAAGTAATATAAATTCTTGTAAGAAATATGAGTTCTCTATTTTATTCCACCTCATACATTCCTCACTGAGTTTCTATAGTTTGGTGCGACAATGACGTTATTGCACATTTTTTTTAAAGATAAATACTTATTTCAATGTATGCGAAAACATTTTGATTGCGTCTCTTGTAATATTTCAAAAAGAGCTTTATATGCTTAATATAAAGTTTTTTGCGATAAAGTATTGGATTGTTCTTTACCTCATCTATTTTCTGAGTTTTGTGTAGAGAATTTAATCATATTTCCTACTCATTTAGAGTCACTGTTCTTTTATGGTTTAACTCAATAGTGCTCTATAATATTACATAAGACCGAGAAAACATTTATTTTAATAGCTAACATTTATAATTTTCCCCAAAAAGCATTTGACCCAAATCACGTTCATCCAAAAAAAGCTTACTACAATCTTTTACATTTTAAATTTTATATATAGATAATTTATACCTAAAATGAAATATATCCAACCTCTTTGGACGAACATAAAGATCCAAAGACTACAAGAGTTTCACAGATAATTAACACATCACAGATTAAAGATAAGAAAAACGAGATGTCAAATAAAATAAAATTTAAATATGATTTATACTGTTCACGCTCTGAAACCGTTTCCAGGATAGACATAATGAGTTGGTCGGTCTATTTTAGACGCGATGTCCACACACTCGAAAAATGCAGTCGATTTATTGTTAGGCTTAGCGTCTTCTTAGTTTGTTTTGTGTTTTAAAAAGTGTATAGAAATAGAATTTTATATTGTTTATATTGCAACCATGACCTCTCTCATATGTGGGCAACATATCTATTGAAGAAAATGCGTGATCATTATAAAAAAAATGGTCAAGTGCGAGTTTGACTTGCCCACTGAGAGTTTCGTAATATTTTTCAGGATTATAAGCCAACGAAGTTGGAAATCATTTTGAATTAAATTATCTACAAATATACATTTGTAATGATTTTTGTCTATAAAATATTTATAAATTTAAATATTTCGGCTTTTTTCCCAATATTTTTAATGTAAGTTCTCATCTTGTACCAAATTCCATAAAAACGATGAGTTGAACTTAGAACCTTCATCTTTTCTGTGCTCCAAGGATTTTTGTTTTTAACATTCATTTCAACTTAATACCTCCATGTGATCTCGAGATAAACGGTCTTGACAGACGGATAGACAGGCAACAAGGTATTCTTAGAAGGGTTCCGTTTTTACCTTTGGAGGTACAGAACTTTAAAAATGACTTTTCAACATATTCTAATTGGTAAATGTCACTATATCTAACGGGAATACAACATTAGACGATTGTAAGTAAAATTTTCTATTGTTCAAAACAAGATTTGAGGCATTTTAATGTATACAAACTACTTTCTCTAGCGTTTAAATGCCAACACTGAACAATTTTATCGAACCTCGACCTAACCTGCATTACATTTCTAAGAAAATATTTTAGCTATTACTGAAAATCTTTGATGTTTATTTCTTTTTATTTTCAGCGCGTTGTATCTTAAATGTTACTTTTAAACGATACCTATTAATACAAGTCACTTTTAAAAATCCGATGCATTCTACTATTCTTTTGAATCACACCAAGAAAATGGAACATTAATGTAGCAACGACTTTTTTTAGTCCGCTGGTGCGACGATGAAAAATAGCTCGGCTAGGGAAGCTTTTATTTATACTTTGGAGCTTTCGCGCTGAGAGATAGTAAATCAGTTGAACAATAAAAATTTGTCAGTTCACAAGATTTTGGTAAATATTGTTTTTGTTGCTTGAAGTCAAAACATTTGTAATTGAAATTTCATAATTTGTCACAAGCTCGCCATTTTGACAAATTATGACTTTTTCTTGGTAGTAAATGCATACATATTCATTTCATTTCTTTGAGTGAACCGAACCCACACCCGACCCACAGCTGCGCCACGACGATCTCGCATTGTTGTAAAACGTAAGTATTAACTTACGTTACTTATTCTAGTTGCGAGTTGGTTTTTCCGCTCTATTTTTTTTTATTTCCTTCCAAAAGCGAGGCAAAGCGCGGCGTTGAGTTACGCTATTTAACACGCAATACCTCCAGAAAATGACGGAAAGTGGGGAATGAAATTTCTAAACGGGCATTTTCCGAGTGTCTTAACACTAGCTCCTCTCTGCCTGATTTGTATATAAACGATTTTTTTATAGAAGTGGGTACTTCTAAAAACAGATGCCGTGTGATCCCGGCCTAGAATAGGATCATCCTGGTACTGGTGGTGTCGTAAGAGGCGACTAAAGTACGTGTGGTAGAGTCACGTCGCCAGTAATGGCTACACGCATGGGCAGACTCGACCGGATCATTACCACTCCCGGCATTTAAAACCGGCGTCAAGTAGTGGCTTTATACCACTGCGTTTCGCATCAGGTAATGCCGGGCTCCGGCGCCCAACCCACCTTACAGGCAGGCAACGCACCTGTAGCTCCTCTGGTGTTGCACGGGGTCGTGGGCGGCGGTAATCACTTACCATCAGGTGACCCGCACGCTCGTTTGCCTTGTCTTTTCCATAAAAACAAAAAGATATATTTTGTTAACATGGTTTATTAAGTCGATTGTATCTAGCTTGATTTTATTTAATAGTACGTTTTATTTATAGATATTTCTATAGCTATGTGGTTAGGAAAATATGAAGCCATTAAAAGCCAATTAAAGTATTAAAGCAAAAAAATATATTTTTCCCATCTGCGAACTACTTCTTGTAGTAATAATAAAGATATTTTATTAATAGGTACTAATTACATATATTTTAACTTAAGTTTTTTGTGCTGATATAATTCAAATATTGTTTTAAATTGTTTCTTTGGTTGTAGATTCGGTTACCAATCGGCAAATGTTATATTTAATATTTTAATTTCTTCGTTCTGGTAACATGGATGCAGTGTGGCGTTGAGTTCCGCCACTCAACACGCAATGCCTCCAAAATTCGGTGGAAGGTGGAGAACGGAAGTGTTTTAACTTGGGCAAAACGTCTTAACACTAGGTTCGCAGATTTCATCTACTAGTAAAGAAAACAACCATCGTATGCATACACATTTGTTGTCTTAAGCAAATGATATATAAATTCTCAGTTCTTCATTATCACACTGTTCTTCGTTATAACAGGCTGTACTAGAAAATAGAGTCAAGACACTACGTTCTCCCCTTGCAGCCCGAATTCGAAACATTGCGTGTTGAGGGACGCAACTCAACGTCACACTGCATCCTATCAAAATAGGAAAAAGTTAATAATTTAATTACAGTCATTTCCCGGAATGGGTATCGAACTCACAACCACCCCTTTTTCAAGTAGATTCATATATAAATACAGCACTAGAGACAAAACTATTACTCTTTATATATATAGTAAATATTGCGTAACATGAAACTAAGAATGTCTCACAGACGTCGCTTCCGTCTTTTTATCTCGCGTCGATTTAAAGGCGTAGTTGCTGTCTGTTCGAGTGACCTCGAGAGCGGTCGTAAAACTGTGTTAGGTGTTACTATCCAGGTGAAGCTAAGCGTGTAATGTATAATAATGGTAGCTGTGATGTAAAAAATAAATAATATAATGATCTCTGATTACTGAATTCTTTGTATAAGATGACTTTTTATGTACAAATAATAAATCGCGTAAGTTTGTTGGTTTGGTGTTAATAGTAAAAAAAAACAAATCAAATTACCTTCATGGTGTATTCCACTCACAGCAGGGTAAGCAGAGGGAACCTAGTGTCAAGATACTCCGTTCCCCACTTTCGGCTGAACTTTACAATTGCAATGTATGTTGAGTGGCGGAACTTTGCTTAACTTTGCCTAGACACAAAAGCGAAGAAATAAAAATAAATATTTAATTTCGAACCCACGATCAGTCGCGATTACAGTGTGATTTTGGACCCAATGAAATATTTTTTTTTTTGGAAAAGGTCAAGGCCAACGAGCATGTGGGTCACCTGATGGTAAGTGATTACCGCCGCCCACGACGCCGTGTAACACCAGAGGAGCTACAGGTGCGTTGCCGGCCTTAAAGGTGGGTTGGGCACCGGAGCCCGGCATTACCTGATGCGAAACGCAGTGGCATAAAGCCACTACTTCACGCCGGTTCTAAGTGCCAGGGGTGGTAATGATCCGGTAGAGTCTGCCCATGCGTGTTGCCATTGTTGGCGACGTGACTCTACCACACGAACTTTAGTCGCCTCTTACGACACCACCAGTACCAGGATGATCCTATTCTAGGCCGGGATCACACGACAATACTATTATTTGAATATGTTATTCTATTGAAATTTCTATTTACCAAACATGTCTAACGTACTCACTACAGATACGTTCGAAGTCAAAGCTTTAAATTCAAAAATATTTATTTATTATATCCTACTAAGTATAGAGTGGCGGCGCAGAGCATTGTTTTGTAACAGAGCGAGAAATTAAATTAAACTCTCGTGTGCTAATCAAATTCACAACCGTCGCGTTCACAGTCTGGTATTGTGCTGCAGCGCCATGACGGCTTAAAAAAGATTAGATTGTGAGATAAAAAGTAAAAATCTACTAATTAGCATAATTTATTCTACAGTTTTCGTCTATTTTTAAACATAACGTGTGCCGGATGTTGACATTAAAGTCACCAAAGATATATTCACTATAAATCATAGCTACAACTGGTACAATATCTTAACTGGCATTATACGTAGACGTAGTTTAGGAATCGGCGAGGTATTCAAATTCAGAAGGAAGCCAGCTGCTCGACCGCCCTTGACTCACTCGAGTGCTAATTGTCGATAAAGACCATGGACGTATAGTTTGCGAGTTTTGTATATATAGAGATTATTTAGCGAGGCCAGTCGTGGCGCAGTGGCACGAAGTGTGGCTGTAAAACCAACTGGTTATGGGTTCGATCCCCACTCGAGGAGATGAAATATTTACTTAAATTTATATTTCTATTTCTTCGCTCTGATAACGGGGCAAAGCGCGGCGTTGAGTGAGGCTCGCCACTCAATGCCTCCAGAATTCGGCGGAAAGTTGGGTACAGAAGTGTCTTCCAGGTTCCCTCTACGTTGCTATGTGTAGGATATAGCGAGAAGCAAATAAAAAAACGTATAACACTAGTTGCGCCCGCAACTTTGTTTGCCTTAATTATAAAATGTAAAATCCGTTGTTCCCGTTCCCATAAGTATTTAGAGAGATCTTTTCTTAATGCTTCCCAAGGAACCTTCATGCAAAATTTAAGCGTTCCACGCCGCATATTTCCGACTGTGTGTTGTCTGTTAGTCACTCCGAACATTTTTTCATTTATTAATAATGGGCGGCGGTAATCACTTACCATCAGGTGACCCGCACGCTCGTTTGCCTTGTCTTTTCCATAAAAACAAAAAGATATATTTTGTTAACATGGTTTATTAAGTCGATTGTATCTAGCTTGATTTTATTTAATAGTACGTTTTATTTATAGATATTTCTATAGCTATGTGGTTAGGAAAATATGAAGCCATTAAAAGCCAATTAAAGTATTAAAGCAAAAAAATATATTTTTCCCATCTGCGAACTACTTCTTGTAGTAATAATAAAGATATTTTATTAATAGGTACTAATTACATATATTTTAACTTAAGTTTTTTGTGCTGATATAATTCAAATATTGTTTTAAATTGTTTCTTTGGTTGTAGATTCGGTTACCAATCGGCAAATGTTATATTTAATATTTTAATTTCTTCGTTCTGGTAACATGGATGCAGTGTGGCGTTGAGTTCCGCCACTCAACACGCAATGCCTCCAAAATTCGGTGGAAGGTGGAGAACGGAAGTGTTTTAACTTGGGCAAAACGTCTTAACACTAGGTTCGCAGATTTCATCTACTAGTAAAGAAAACAACCATCGTATGCATACACATTTGTTGTCTTAAGCAAATGATATATAAATTCTCAGTTCTTCATTATCACACTGTTCTTCGTTATAACAGGCTGTACTAGAAAATAGAGTCAAGACACTACGTTCTCCCCTTGCAGCCCGAATTCGAAACATTGCGTGTTGAGGGACGCAACTCAACGTCACACTGCATCCTATCAAAATAGGAAAAAGTTAATAATTTAATTACAGTCATTTCCCGGAATGGGTATCGAACTCACAACCACCCCTTTTTCAAGTAGATTCATATATAAATACAGCACTAGAGACAAAACTATTACTCTTTATATATATAGTAAATATTGCGTAACATGAAACTAAGAATGTCTCACAGACGTCGCTTCCGTCTTTTTATCTCGCGTCGATTTAAAGGCGTAGTTGCTGTCTGTTCGAGTGACCTCGAGAGCGGTCGTAAAACTGTGTTAGGTGTTACTATCCAGGTGAAGCTAAGCGTGTAATGTATAATAATGGTAGCTGTGATGTAAAAAATAAATAATATAATGATCTCTGATTACTGAATTCTTTGTATAAGATGACTTTTTATGTACAAATAATAAATCGCGTAAGTTTGTTGGTTTGGTGTTAATAGTAAAAAAAAACAAATCAAATTACCTTCATGGTGTATTCCACTCACAGCAGGGTAAGCAGAGGGAACCTAGTGTCAAGATACTCCGTTCCCCACTTTCGGCTGAACTTTACAATTGCAATGTATGTTGAGTGGCGGAACTTTGCTTAACTTTGCCTAGACACAAAAGCGAAGAAATAAAAATAAATATTTAATTTCGAACCCACGATCAGTCGCGATTACAGTGTGATTTTGGACCCAATGAAATATTTTTTTTTTTGGAAAAGGTCAAGGCCAACGAGCATGTGGGTCACCTGATGGTAAGTGATTACCGCCGCCCACGACGCCGTGTAACACCAGAGGAGCTACAGGTGCGTTGCCGGCCTTAAAGGTGGGTTGGGCACCGGAGCCCGGCATTACCTGATGCGAAACGCAGTGGCATAAAGCCACTACTTCACGCCGGTTCTAAGTGCCAGGGGTGGTAATGATCCGGTAGAGTCTGCCCATGCGTGTTGCCATTGTTGGCGACGTGACTCTACCACACGAACTTTAGTCGCCTCTTACGACACCACCAGTACCAGGATGATCCTATTCTAGGCCGGGATCACACGACAATACTATTATTTGAATATGTTATTCTATTGAAATTTCTATTTACCAAACATGTCTAACGTACTCACTACAGATACGTTCGAAGTCAAAGCTTTAAATTCAAAAATATTTATTTATTATATCCTACTAAGTATAGAGTGGCGGCGCAGAGCATTGTTTTGTAACAGAGCGAGAAATTAAATTAAACTCTCGTGTGCTAATCAAATTCACAACCGTCGCGTTCACAGTCTGGTATTGTGCTGCAGCGCCATGACGGCTTAAAAAAGATTAGATTGTGAGATAAAAAGTAAAAATCTACTAATTAGCATAATTTATTCTACAGTTTTCGTCTATTTTTAAACATAACGTGTGCCGGATGTTGACATTAAAGTCACCAAAGATATATTCACTATAAATCATAGCTACAACTGGTACAATATCTTAACTGGCATTATACGTAGACGTAGTTTAGGAATCGGCGAGGTATTCAAATTCAGAAGGAAGCCAGCTGCTCGACCGCCCTTGACTCACTCGAGTGCTAATTGTCGATAAAGACCATGGACGTATAGTTTGCGAGTTTTGTATATATAGAGATTATTTAGCGAGGCCAGTCGTGGCGCAGTGGCACGAAGTGTGGCTGTAAAACCAACTGGTTATGGGTTCGATCCCCACTCGAGGAGATGAAATATTTACTTAAATTTATATTTCTATTTCTTCGCTCTGATAACGGGGCAAAGCGCGGCGTTGAGTGAGGCTCGCCACTCAATGCCTCCAGAATTCGGCGGAAAGTTGGGTACAGAAGTGTCTTCCAGGTTCCCTCTACGTTGCTATGTGTAGGATATAGCGAGAAGCAAATAAAAAAACGTATAACACTAGTTGCGCCCGCAACTTTGTTTGCCTTAATTATAAAATGTAAAATCCGTTGTTCCCGTTCCCATAAGTATTTAGAGAGATCTTTTCTTAATGCTTCCCAAGGAACCTTCATGCAAAATTTAAGCGTTCCACGCCGCATATTTCCGACTGTGTGTTGTCTGTTAGTCACTCCGAACATTTTTTCATTTATTAATAAGAATATAAATACTCATTACGTAATATAACTATTGGCATACTAAACCAATCGATAAAATAACCTTGAAATAACATAAAATTTAAAATAAATTGTTCACATAATCTTTACATCAAAATTTATTTTATATCGATTTTATAACGAGAGTCAATCAAACGATTAACAGATAACTAATTAATTCATAGAATACGGATGTATCTTGAATGTTTATATTATATGTATTTATAAAAAACTACAGTTTTTTTTTTCTTAATTGATATAAATCAATCAGTTTGGAGGCTTTTGTATATTGACATTTTACCAAGACCTAATGAATATGGATAGAAAAAGTTTGTTGATATTCTTTTTAACGCTAATGTTATATCTTTTTTTTCTATTGGCGCTTACGGGTTCGTATATGGCAAAGTAAGTAGAGGGAACCTTGAGATTGTTTGAAGTATAGACAATCCGTTCCTCACTTTCCTCCTTATTTTCGAAACATTGCGTGTTGAGTGGCATAACTTGTCGTATCGCTATCACAGAAGTTAAACAAATAATTTATTCTCTCAGCGGGAATCGAGTCTATAACCATCAGCTTTACAGTCAGACGCGGAGCCACAGTGCCACGAGGGCCTTATGGATTTTTCCATAAATGTATTTATGTAATAAATTAAACATAATTTGTATGATGTATATATATATATATATATATATCTATAATAAACCATTACAATATTATAATGAATACGCTATTCATTTCAAAAGACCTTTGTTAGAACATTTGTGCAAATTTTATTTTTATATGTTTCTTATATGTCATTTTATTTTCCGTCTTTTTAAATCTTAATTCTTTAACAATATGGTATATTTATATAAATGTATATTTCGTAATGAAAATTACGAATTTTAACTTTAGAATTTACCGTTATTCTAGAAAAGAACATCGTTTTGAATTTAAATAATATTTATTTTTTTCTTTATCTTCTTTTTTTTTATATGGAAAAGGATAAGGCAAACAAGCGTTCGGGTCACCTGATGGTAAGTGATTACCGCCACCCACGGCCAGGCCAGGTGCGTTGGCGACCTTTAAGGTGGAGATAGACGCGTGTGAGAGTGAAGGTACCCATGTCATATCGACCTGGAAACACTGCAGCGGTTAGGCCATTCCACAGTTCCGTGGTGCGTGGAAGGAAGTTCCTACGAAACCGCACAGTAGTGGATTGCCACGTATCTTCACGTTGTATCCGCTGTTCTTGGTAAATAGGGAGAAATAATAGTCTCAAGACACTCCACTCTATATTTTCCTCCAAATTCGTGAATGACATTGCGTGTTGAGAGGTGGAATTCAATGCCGCACTTTAATTTATAAGAGCGATGAAATGAAAACAATTCTTAATCAAATTTACAAATCCACAACCACTGTGTTCCACTGTGCTACAATAGCCTCAGAGATTTAAATTATATTTAATCAATATTCCTTATTTCAATGATTTTATCTGAAAAATATAAATCTAATAACTTTAAAACGCAATAGTGTATTAGTTCCGGAGTTACATACAGAGCTACAGATCTACGTTTAATTTTTTTCTACACCATCGTGAAACCATTAAGAACTATCAATGGTTACGACTGTTTTGGTTTTTTTGTCAACATAACAGATAAATAAAAAATTGTAGAATCGACGTCACGAATTCACACCAAACCCGAGAAGGCGTTGGCATCGGCAAAAAGTGGTCAGGTGAATAAAAAAACTTGTGGGAACCGAGCTGTTCCATTAACTAATATTATAGGTATATTATGAGGCAAGCAGTGGCGTAGTGGCACAAAGTGTAAGTGTAAATTCTATAGGTTGTGGGTTCGATTCCCTCTCAAGGCAATGAAAGATTTAATATTTTCATTTCTTCGGTCTGGTGTCAAGGTAAAGGGCGGCGATGAGTTCCGCCCCTTAATCCGCAACACGCTAGGTTCCCCTGCCTATCCTGCTGTGTGCGGGATACAGCGTGAAGCTGATTTTATTTTTACATTATATTTTGGTGGCTAGCTCGTTTTTACATTTTTTATTTTGGTATGTATATTTTGTATTCATTATAAAAAGATAACAGTTTGCGGTTAATTATAATCATGTCTCGATTAACGATGGGTGTGTGAGAAAAAAAATATGATTTGAATATTTATTTTTAATTTCGTTGGAAAAGCTTTTTTGGGATATTCGATTAAATATTGGATTTTTAGTATTTGCTATTTCCGTTATCTATTACATTAGAATATATACATTTTTAATTTTAATCGATCTTTAATTGATTTTTGATTGTTTTCGTGTAACCTCTATAGGTGGTATTGAGACATATGTATATTGAGAGACATTTAATTTAACAGATTAACCAGACCAGTGATAAAATAAAAAAAATATTGATGTACAAATATTTTTTTATCTATTTCGTAAGTAATTGCATTGCAATGAAATAATACAACAACAATAGTCTTAGGTTCGATTCTGATATAATAAATCAAAATGGCTTAATTGCGGTGACTAGTGACGTGCACTTGTCGAAATATTCTACACGTTTTTACAGTGGGGTCTCTGAACGGTGCGCCGCGCCGTGGGAGTGGCGACCCACGTTTAGTCTAGGCTTATATCCTATTCGTCTATCTTATAAATAATTTTATATTTGATTCGATCAATCTTGTAAGTAATAAATTTATTTTTGCACTGGTGTGTAGGTGAAGGGGCAGATCGTTCTGAATACATTGTTAACTGCAGCCACAGTATTGAAAAAATTTTACTTATTGAATGGATGAAGCTTCTATTTCCATACTCTGACAAGACGAAGAGCGGCGTCGAGTTTCATTACTCTCGAATTCAGGATAGGAGAGTGGAGAACGGAGTGTTTTATTACCACTGCTATATACGACATAAAGCATGAAATAAACATAAAAAAACAACAAACGTATGATTATATATTAGTAAAGCTATAATATTGGTAAAGCTACTTTGAACATTTATTTTTCTAGAATCATTCATTCTAATACGTATATATATGCAGTGTACAGCATATAGCAGACAGAGTCATCTAGTGTTAAGACGTTTCCACCCCAATTTTCGAGACATGGTGCGTGGGGTGGCAAAGATCAACACCGCGCTTTGTCTTAGTACTAAATCAAGAAAATGAAATAACGTCATTGTCCGACACTTCGACGCCCTTTTAGTCGTTTCCTTTTCGCTGTTACTCCAGAATACCGCGTAGGGCACGCACCTTTCTAATAAGTATTACCTTTTACATATTCATATCGTAGAGCGTGACGTGACGTGTGTCGGCGAGTACTTGATGCTGGATGCTGCATCATCAATAACAGCTCTCATTTGATTTATCTCATACGTCCGACCATTTGTTTTAGACATATTTAATATTTGAACAAATTAACTTTGGACATTTGCATTTGTTGTTATTGGTTATGACATTTTTAATGATTTAGACAGTTTTAAGGGACAGTGCCTGCAGAAATATTTGAATTCGTAGGTATAAAAAAAGTAAAGTGGATAGATCGCAATGTTCGCATAAGCGCTGTAACCAACTGGAATTTCTAAATATCAAGTACTTTTTATTACTAAATTTGTGACCAAACATAAGGGTGTTATAAATATATTCGTATATAAAAAATATTTTCTCCTTTAACACCTTTTATGTAATTGGAAGACCATAGGAGTATCTATTAATAAAGTTATGTTACAACCAATTTTATTATTTTGTTTACTCAATGACATAGAATCAATGCATTCATCCTACATTGTAACAGTATTGTTTCAAATTAAACTTGTTTTATGTTTTATTTCTATTGAAAACATCTGAAAGTACTAACGAGTGTATGTAACTAGGTTATGGAATGTAGGTAACAACTATTTTTAAAGTGATTTCATGGACGACTTGCGCAGGCGCACTTCGACATTTCATGATTGAAATAGAAAAGTTCATACAATTTTTCATTTAAAATGACACTATATTTAATTATTAGCCTGCTGTTGTCATTGTTAAGACGCTCTTCGTCCATATAAGGGACATTGCGTGTTGGGGGGCGCGCGGTGCTTAACGCTGCGCTTTTCCTGACAAAAACAAGGAAGAGATAGAACCCACAAATAAATGCTACATGCATTGTGTGCGAACTTAGAGTTTAGACACTCCGTTCATCACTTTCCGCCCCAACTTTCGAGAGTCTTTATACCAGAGCGAGTTAATGAAAATAATTAATTCACCCGAGTGGGACACGAACCCACTATCGTCGTGTTTACATTCTAACGAAGCGCCACGACGGAGTCTACAGTGAAATACATTCTAAATGAGCTGCGATGCGAAAAAAAAAATATAGGAAAATATTGTTCTTTGTTTTGTATACAATATTTATATAAACCAGCCAACTGAGACCATTTAGCGGCATTTAGATTTAATTCAAACGAGTATTTTTATTATACGTAAGTATGTATTTTAATTTAATGAACTAACGATAAAAAAAATGGTGTTTAATTAGGATAAAGAGATGTTTCTTCTATTTTATTGTGCATACATAATATATTAACAGCTTAATTGTTTTAAATGTGTATTTATTTACTTTACTCATTATAAAATAAATTAAATGGGAATGTAAATCCGAAGATTCTCTTTTTTAAGGGTTTCGTACGTCAAAAGGAAATAATAAAACCCTTAGAGGGTTAATAACGAAACCCGTTGTTCGTCTGTCCGTTTGTCAAGACCATTTATCTTGAGATCGTTTGGTGGTATCGAGCTAAAATTATCGATATTCATTTAGGTCTACGGTCCTTTGAAAAACAGAAGAATATCTTCTAAGTCAACGCACCACACTCGTGAAATGGGTAGAAACCCTCAGTAGGCGAGTCCGCTTCGCACTTGGTTGCATCAGGAATGTATATAAACAAGTAGATATATATTAGTCAAAAAATAAAACGGTCGAATTATCTAGATCTATTTCTAGTAATAATTTTGACGGACAAAATAAAAGCTAAGACTGATTGGTTTATGTTTACAATTTTTTTGACAAACTTGACCCAATATCTCCTGCACCAAAATAAAAACGTATTATAAAAACAAACAGGTATTTTACCTTACAGGTCAAATGGAAAATATTTAAATAGGCCCAGTTCATTGAATAAGGGTTATGCAAATGGGGGGTCATTCAATTTGGCCGGTGTATACCGATGCCACTTGTGTGCTTGTACGGTGACCGCTTCCGATGCGATTAGCGTTGGGGCTGAGTTAGAAGCTGAGGCAGTTTTTGATATTAAAATCTATATTATTGAAATGTTTTAATGATATATAGAACATCACAATTTATTTTGACAAAAATTCGTACGAACTATTTTTTACATTACAACGCAGAACTTTTTACACAATTTTATTAAGTCATCTTATCTATTATTACGAAACTTAACAGTCATAGTTGCAGGTAATTTAGGATACTATATAATAATACGGTTTCATCAAGGTGGACTTTTAATGGAATCAGGAGCAATATATTGGGATTCAGATTTCTGGTTCCTACTAAACCACTCGAGGACTCGCAGCGTGCACGATTTTAGTTAAGTTAGCATTTTTAGTTTGTCCAATATGTACTCAATAGTAATATATTGACGGATTGACCTGCCGCAGGGACACAAGCATGTCAGTAGAAAACCCTACGGTTTTGGTTTGATCCTAGTGTTACGACACTAAGTTCCCTACTTTCCAATGAATTTGAATTGAATTTTTAAAGCATTGCGTGTTGAGTGGCGGAACTCAACTCTAGGCTTTTTGCCTTGGTGCCAGAGCGAAGAAATGAAAATATTAAGAAATAATAATTTATTCTCTCGAGTGGGGATCGAACCTATAACCGCCGCGTTAAGTCAAACTCTTGTGTCTCTACGCCACGACAGCCTCCTTAAACTTGTACGTAAGCTATTTATTTCCTAAATAAATCCTGTAAATTTTATATTGAAGTAAGCTACTTTAAGAACGCTTAAAATAAACGGAACCATTGTTGGACATTTTGTGTGATATCGTACATAACCGCTGATTAATTTGTTAATCAATTTTCTACTTCTCCAGAATATAATAAAAAAGAGATAAAAAAAA
>DWMY01001390.1:0-15044 GCA_018249775.1 Heliconius hecalesia formosus | reverse complement strand
CTCATTAAAAATCTTCATTGCGTTGCAAACATACATTATATGTATATCAAAACACGAACATAGTTCAGTGTGTTAATTAAATATTTTTGTGGTTTAAGCGGGCGAAGCCGCGAGCGGGTCGCTAGTTCATAATAAATCAGCAAATCGATAAAGTGTAATCAATATTTTGTATACGAAATTACTTTCTCAAGAGATATTTGATAATAATAAAAACATACATTAGAAAAATATTAATAAAACATAAAGCTTTGTGCTTGATTTTTTTTTTATTATTCAGCACAAATAATATTTAAATTCAAAAATGTAAAAAATGCGTGTGCATTTTCAAATGTGAATAATGACACTATGTGAGAATGTTACCTTTAAAAAATATATTTAGTTAAATTATAAAATAAGGTTAAATAAAAGTAAGTTGCCTTTTTAAAAACGCACATAATGTCCGTTACAAGTGCCTTAGCACAAAACTAGGCTAAGTAGTACAAGTAGATATTTATATTTAGTGTTAACTTAAAAATATTTTTTTATATTTAAATATTTGTACCAATATTTTTTTCGTATAATTAAAATAATACGCGTTTTTTATATTATATTATAATAAAATTGTATATTACATTGTAGTTGGCAAAATTTAATTGATTTTTACATTAAAATGTTTCGGAAAACAAATGTATACAATTGGACGAATTTAATAATAAATGTAAGGAACTAGTTGTAATTTTGCTTATTACTATTTTTTTTTATTTATTAATAATTTTATAATATAGTACTTATTGAATCAATTGAATAGAATTTATTGATGTAGGACTTAGAATAGCAAAGTACGTTACATAATATGTATTCAAGGATATACATATCTGTAAGTGATTAATTTTTTTTTAATTCCAATGGGGAATCATAAATTAGATGGACTAAGATACAAAACAGTTTTTATGATACTATACTATATTATAGGTCTACTCACTTTTCTTTTTTTTTTGCGTGCTAACTACACGTACATAAAGTACATTTTATTATATTATTTTTAAAAAAAATCTACATTGTTAATCGATCATACGAAAGCAAGTTAATTTAAAATGTGTAACAATCGCGAAAATCAAAGATCTTGTTATTCTTTGTAGAGAAATAGAATAGAATAAAGAATAATAAAAAGAACAAGTACCCTGCTGAAATATTTACAAAAAAGTATTCTCACGTAATTAAGTTGTACAGTTTTTAATTCAATTTGAATGGTGGTCATATTAAAAACTTTCATATTATATATAAGTTATGCTCCGGTCTAGAAAATGAAATCGCGAAATCAGATCAAAATTCAGTAACAAAATTATCTAGAAAGTAAAGAACCAAATACAAGAATATAAAATTAAATTCTGTCATATATCATATGGGGTATGTAAAAAAGTGACAACAGATATTAAAGCTGCTTTTATGTTCTATTCTACGTATAACAGGGTACGCAAAGGATACTACGTAGTGTTAATACACTGAACCTGCAACCTGGAATGTAACCTGCAAACGTCACGACATAGCTTACAGTCGATCGCTTGCCTGCTGCGCCACGATAGTCTCAAACTGATGCTCATACTAAATTGCTTAGAATTTAATAAATCCGTCGATATTCTAGCACTGAGACGAACCAATTACGATCACGAAAAATTCCCACAACAGAGCAGTTTTCATATTTTTTTTTTATTTTTGTAAAAAAAATCACTTATTAAAATAAAATATTTAATGTTTTGTAAAATATATTAAAAGTTATTATCCACAATCGGCTGAAGAGGACCATTTAGAATTAATCAATACTTTTGAGTATAAGGCAAATTTTTAGATTGTTAAATATTAAGATCTAGGATAGTCTAGAAGAGATCACGTAGAATATCACAAATCAGGGGCCAATTTAGAGTTAGATATAGCCGATAGATAAAAAATAAAAGTCACATTATTTTAATATGCACAATAAATAAAATAAAAATAGTTTTGATTAAATATAAACATAGTAAACAATTAATATGTATTAAAAAATATTTTAATTTACTTCTAAAAAAAGTCACTCGTCCCTATACGGTTTTTTTTTTGTATTTAAACATTTTTGCTTTGCCTGTTGTCAAACTAACAACTTAAAGAATTATTTTTAACATTGAATTATATTACAATGGTAATATTTTAATTTACATTGTATTCATATATAATCTGTTACATGTACAATGTACGTAGTTGATATGCTGTTATATCAAATTTGTAAAACAATTCATAATACTCTATAAAAATAAATATATATATATAAGTAAATATTCTAAAAAGCTTTTCCCATACGTACGATTTTCAAAATAAACAAGAGAACGAAAATTAATATATAACAACGTATATATGTGATATGTTATATGTTACTAAATTAATAATGTATTCTATTTTAATTTGTATAACATTTATAAGCACAGTGTCAAATCACGTGCAATTGATTAGAACTTGACACAAAACGTGTTGTAGTTTGTAATTTGTTTACTATTAAAAAATAAATAAAGCACTTTTCTATGGTTACGTGTTTTACTTTCGCATTTATACTCTGATACAGCGTCTGACTGTTAATGAGACGATGACGAGACAAGATGATCGTAGGTTCGATTCCCCCTCGGGGGAATGAATCATTTTAATTTCTTCGTTCTGGTATCAATTTTAAGCGTGGAGTTCCGCCGCGGAGACGTACTGTGGGAGTTCTCTCACAGTAGGGCAGATATTCACCGGTATTCAACTCTGATATTGGAAGGTATTGGATCGATGGAACTCATCTCAACTTATTTTTTAGGGTTCCGTTCCTTTTAAGGAAAAAAGTAACCCATATAAGAAAGATCACTTTGTTGTCGTTAGTCTGTCTGTCTGTCAAGAGCCTTTATCTCAGGAACGGCTTTCTACGGCTCCATGATTTCGTGAAAAACATCGTATTTCTACATCTACTTAAAAAAACGCGTATATCGGAACTATGAAGGGAATCAAAATTAATATGGCACCTCCGGTTGACCTAGAATTATGAAATTTGGCAGCTAGCATCTATAGGTAGTAATAGTTCAGGTTTCAAAATCTGAAAACTGTACATTTGTGGTTAAAAAAAAAATTGCCTTAAAAGAGGAAGATTTGGTAATTAAGACGCTATTTTAAGTGAGGGACTAAATGATACGGCTTTGGCTTAGCTAAGCTCGAGACTTCGAGAAAGAAATTCTTGTACGGAACACTCAGTAGGTGAGCCCGAGTCACGCTTGTGTAGTTTTTTTTATTAATCATTAATAAAGAAATGTACGATTACATTTCTTCTACATTATCAAGAACTCTCTTGTTTCGCTACATTATCTACTACATACGTGCTTCAGTTTAATCAATTAAATTATTGCTTGAGTGAATACTTCCATTTTCTCGTTTGCCTGTTTTTATAATGGGTTAGTTTACGAAAAATTATATGAAAAAATGACTCATTTGAAGTTGGAAGTAAGTTGAAGAAAAAAATGTATGTAAGGCATGCAAACATGGAATTTCAATATATCAGTAAAAGTAGCGATAACAATTAGAGTGCAGGAGTACCAGGTACCGTTCAATAAATGAAAAATCAATAATTTTAATTTTCTTTCACTATAGAGCTCATTGGAGTATGAAGTAATGTACGAGAGTGAAATTGCAATTTCTTTCTGTCATATTAACTTTGTATGTGTTTCTTTTGAGCTACACGCTGTATATCGATATAATAGAACAGGTGAAGGCAACCTAGTTTTAAAACAGTACGTTACCCATTCACTGAATAATTTTTAAGACGTTTCGTGTTGAGTGACGGGACCCAACGCTGCGCGTTGTCTTGTTCCCAAAGCAAGCATATTAAAATGAAATTAATTCTTTAGAAATCGAACTCACAGCCTTCGCGTTCAAAGTCAGATGCTGCGCGAAGACTGAATCAAATATTTTGTTGTTAATAATTTTTGTATTATTAATTTTAATATTAAATTTATATGTTACCTTTTTTTGGCTCCGTTTTTTTTTTATTTTTTATGTGCTATTGTTTTACTAGTGTACTTTGAACCCGTAGAGCAAGATAATCAGAAACTTCCCATCTATATTACGTCGGCATCAATTTTTCTATTAATATAAATCTACAAGGAAATCCTTTTATACTACACATGTGTTTCTGATAAAATCATTATTTCTGGATATTAAGTAGCTAAATCATAAATAATGATAACTAACTTGTTTTTACATTATAAAAATCAATCTTACAAATTATAATGTACAATAAGGTTTTCTCTAAATCCTCTAATTTCCTCAAAATTTAGCATGCCACATTACGTATATTTTGTTCATATTACCTACTAGCGACCCGTTCGCGGCTTCGACCTCTTGAATGCCATCTTGAATCCTCACCTTCTTGGAAAGTAAAGTTCAGTCAATTCAATTAAACAGTTATTTTGTAGTATTTTTGTCGAACTACATAGAAATACATATATTGATATAACTTTTTAGTTATAAACTGATTTAAATAAAACAAACACTAAATATTAATTCAAAATAGTGAAAATTGCATTAAAATCTGCTTAGCCAAACCACATACAAACAGACAAAAGTGTCGTGCTTTTGATAAAAAATATTGTTTTGGGGGCAATAACAGATTTTCTTACATAAATATCTTTCATGTAAAGACAACAATCAGTTATTTTGTTTAGTTTTATTTTGTGTAAATATATTCTTCTGCTTTTTTGAGGCCAATGTGTAGGCGGGATGGTAGTGCACACGGTTGCAACAGAGTTTGCATTTAGCAAACGCGGTGGTTATGGGTACGAACCCTCCTTAGTGACTGAATCATTTTGCTTTCTTCTGCCCCGCCTTTCAATCAGCAAAACTTAAATCAGTCTCGAATTCGGAAGAAAAACGGACAAAAAGTACTCACTGCATATCTGAATAAAATAATTATACTACATTTTTTATATAGCTTCTTAAATTATAAGTATTTGTAATGGATTTTTTTACGTTATGTTTTTATTTTAACAATATAGTGTCGTTTTAACTCACTTCAATACCTGCATTGTATAATTATAAGTGAAAAACATTTCAAGATCAGTGCACGATACAAATGAATTGCATTCTAGAGCACGGCCAATTGGTGTAGTGATGTTCACGCTGTAGTGTTAACTGCTAGTGATTAGTATTATGTAACGGATATACTGCATACAGAATCTTCTTCTTATTTCGAGAGTATATATTTAATTTATATATGTAATAATATTAGGTATTTTTATATATCATATTATTTATTTCTATTTGAAAACAAAAAAAATAATATATTTTAAATGGAAAATGTATAATTACCGTATAATATATAAATTTAAGTAAATATTTCATCTCCTCGAGTGGGATCGAACCCACAACCAGGCGGTTTTACAGTCACAATTCGTGCCACTGCGCCACGACTTGCCTCAAATAATATTCATATTTATATAATATGGTGTTCATTGAATAAAAATAAATTAAAAAACATATTATAATATCTATATTTAAATAAAATTATTATCTGTGTAATCCAATATCATTGTTTTTTCCCGCCACAGCTGAAACTTTCCCGCGCTGTCAGGCATTTTGGCATAGTTTCCGCGGCCTTGACCGACCCGCCGCAGTCGCCCCGCAGAGCTCGCGGTAGACACAGTGCGCGCTGGTTTGTTAGACCGGGATCGATCGCGGTAGATTTAAAATGGTAAGTTATATTAATTATTTAATATTTACTATAATTACAGGACGGTCTTTGTAATATTTAAACACAGTTTGTCATATAGAACGTTTAAATACGGTTTAATTCAGCTAATTTAAGAGTATTTTGATACTCAACGTTACGTCATAGGCATGATAAATATAGCGTCTTTATTATTTGCGATAAGTTTTAGCTACAATTTGGGGATGTCACCCAGATTTTTGTATAAATAACGAAGTCGTTACTGTATCGATTTCCTTTAAACTTAAAGCTCAGAGGCCTACGAAGTTGAATCGCTGTTTGTTTTTCATTTTTTTAAGCGTGTAAAGGGTTATTTGACGGATTTTCATATCACGTAGGCAAAGGTTTATATTTCTTTTCGATTCCAAAAAGGTTTATAAGATTTATTTATATATTTAATATAAAAATTCAATTTATAAAACATTATATATAATTAATAAAACATATAATGATAGAATTGTATTAAAAAAAGAGAAGTGGAGATTTAAAATTACCCAAGTTATTTAATGTGCATTTTTTATAAAATATTACACGATGAACGCAGATATTTTATTAGTAAATCAATAGTTTTAGGGACAATTTACTTTATAGTAATTTTGTTTGATAAAAGATAAGAAATGATGATTGCTTTTTCACATTCGTAATGTCATATCGAATGCACTCGATAACAGTTGATATGAGGTTACTAACATTTTTATGTTTTTTTACTGTATATAAGAAAAAAGTATGTATAATAAATATGTATTATATATAATCAATGTAATATTACATTCTTCATAATGGCAGAGAGAGCAAGTGACTTCATTCTCCACTTTTTACCTAACCAAGTATTGAGGCTAACATATGATACATGGACTCTATCCCTAATAGTGCTAATTACTTATTTTTATTTCCTCGCTTTGGTAAATAAAGCGTTTAAGTTCTTGCACGTATCTACCGGTAGAAACGAGTTACTTTACTACGAGAACGATTTACTTAACCAAAGGTTCCCCATTCCTATCCTGTTGCATCACTAGTAATTTTATTTACTTTGGCAGAGCTGGAAAAGACGCTTTTTAAAATTATAGATGAGGTTAAATTTAAACCCAAAATCAAGTTTAGTTAGACTATGCGTCGACGCATTCGATAAAACTGCGTTAATACCTCAATAACTGTTAGATTTCTTTTAATAATTTTATCTATTTTTTGTATTATATGTACAGTTACTATATATTGAGTTATATGTCAGTTACTTAAATATATTAAAGTCAATGTTGATATGTAGATATTTTTCCTATTCTCGAATTTGACTATTACTAATGAGTAATTATACTTAAATTATATAATATGCACATATCTTGAATTTCTACCGTTTTTTTATTAAAAAAGAGAGTATAACATATCTTATTCATATGTCTTTTCAAAAATAATTTATACTACTAGAACTTACAATTATTAAACTCTGTATTTTTGCCTGGTAATTACTAATTTCGCCTCGATGCTTTTGGTTTTAGAATTGGTGTGTTAATTGTTATGTCGAGTGGAAGTTGAATCCGCAGGCGTCACGTCCGTAGTCGTACACTGCGTCGCTGCACCACGCCAACCATTTGATTACTATTTAGATATATTAGTGATAGTAATTTCAAAACCACCTCGTCCAACCCTGCGTGAAGACAATTTGCATACACCATCGATTCTGTCAAACGAGAAATACATTTTATTGATAGTTTATTTATATTGTTTAAACATAAAAAGTATTAAGTTACTCCAAGAAAGTCTGCCTGAAATGCTTCAAAGAAAGAAGAACTTATTATTTTTAGACAAATTTATATATTTTAATTAAACTGATATGTTTTACTGACGTAAACAAACTCATATAAGCGAGATATTTCTCCAAAATAATCCAGTACAAAAGCGACGGTCGCGCGCGCTTGCCAACTATCGCCTGGCATCCAACGCAAAGCTCTCACGTGTATATAATAAATATAAAAATAAATCTTACTTCAATACCACCGCAAAGATCGAAAAATATCTACAAAACTAAGTATAATTCGAGAACTTTCTTTCTTTTATACAAACAATCTATTTTTGATTATTGTGTATTAATTAGGTTAAAGTCAGGATTTTCTGTTTCTGAATATTTTACGTTTGTAGTAATATAATTGATGGAATATTATTATTTGTTCAATCTCCAGTAGGTTGAATGAATTAATACTTTATAATTTTCCATACATAATGAGGAAGTGACTTCCATATGCATCCGGAATAAAAAGATGATAATGCGATAAGAAAAGAAGCTGAAAAAATATATTAGTTAATCAATTGAAAATAATCAATTATTTTTTTTATTTATGAACGTTAATATATTTAAATTTATTTTAAAGGTTACGTTAAGTTCTTAAAAGTTCTAACACTTATATATATACAGTTTATAAAAAAAAATGAAACAACATATTCGGTTTGGTATAAATTAGGATAATATTTTAATAATGAAATGAAAATTATTACTATAGAAGAAAAGCTCTCTAAGTGTAAGAGTTTCCATGTGATCGTGCTTTTGATAGCCACATGGCTGCAACTACAACAGCGTACCTGGAAAAAAGTTTTGGTTAAGGTAATATACAAGTATAATATTCAACTGAATTAATCGCGTATATTTAAATATTTTATAAAATTATCTAAAATAGAAACACTGACGTTTTGTACACTATGTAGTGCTCACGACTAGACCCGTGACCGCGGACTGCGGAAAAAACTTAAATATACATATACAGGGTATTAAAAAGTTTTATTATTTGTTTTTATGTTAAACCTTTTTTATACAAATATGATATAAAATAAAACCGCTTCTGACTGACAAACGTGTAAGTTTTACTAATGGACAGAATGATTTAACATATGAACTGTCTATGTATCATATTTGTATGTAAAATTATATATAGAATATATAGGCGAACCCGCGAAAAGAACACTAGCCTGTACATATAAATATTACAATTTTAAAAAGAAAATAAAACAAAAGAAATATATAATAAAGATGATCTTTAAATATGCAAATATGCGGCTATTAGTTATACCTACTTTTGACCTTCAACCACACCAAGTGCAAGGCCGACTGCACAACATACATATAATATGTCTAAAAGTATAATATTGATGGTTATGTACTTGTAATGTACATAATTGTTAGATTTTTTCCTTCTACCGATCATTCAAGTCTAGAAATGAGTTTTACAGCTGTTATGTATTTTTACTTGGTTATGTTGTATAATTTACATTTACATTGTAAAAAGACACTGTATCGTTTCACTTTTATTCGCATGGCAGAAAAATTAGAGAATAGTGTTAAGACACTATACACTGTATTGAGACATTATCTGTTGAGTGGCCCACCTCAACGCTGCGTTTTTTCTTCTTAACATAGCATTCCCCCAAGTATGAATCGAACCCACAACCGTCGCTTGCAGTCTGTGTTACTGCGTCACGATGGCACACAGTTTTGATATATGTATGTTAATTTAAATTAATAAAATTTATCGTTGTGGCTTTTGTTGGTTGTGGCTTCGTAAAATGTCAAGTTGAACGTGCAAATGTTGAAGCTTTTAGACTTTAGTACTTCACTGAACCCTGAAAGTCAAAAGTCAATTACTTTGTAGTAGAAAATATTATATATTACTTTACTTACATTAATTGATTTGTGTTTTGTTTAATAGCTTAAATTCGATTAATTTGTATCTTATATTTAATTAAAACATTATTTTAATGCACTTCGTGCGTAGAATTTGCTCTAGTTTAATTTAAACAGTTATAAATGCGAAGATTTTTTTCATATACGAGAGTATATTCTTATAACTAAACAATGTGTGCCTTATAATGAACGTTATTTTAAAATGAGCGGAAATTAGAGATATATATATAAGTGACTTATCACTAGATTTCACTCAGCCTACTCATCGAAATGGAAATGACATTCTAATTAAAATTATATATATATATATATATATATATATATATATATATATATATATATATATATATGATATATATATATATATATATATATATATATATATATATATATATATATATATATATATATAATATATATATATATATATATATATATATATATATATATTATTTTTAAAAAAAGCAAAATTTAAATGTAATATGCAGTATTAAATAATAATAAATTAAATTATTTCCATTTACCTGATCTTATAGACAATTAGCGGAATTGAGTTTCGCCAAAATACACTATCTGGAAAATTGGACGAAAAGTTAAGTAATGGAGTGCCTTAACACTGGATTCCCTTTTCTACTCTCCTACTATGCGATGTGGGAAAAAGCGTAAAGGTGCTTTTACAGTGCATTATGAATAGACAAAATTGTTAAGCATAATTTTAAAAATAAAAACAAAATAGTTAAAAATAACAAGAAAATTGCTTTTATGTCAAATTTATGTAATAGTAACAACGCCGCCGTTGTCTTCAAGATCACTGTCAAAACGTCAAACTTACTGACTTAAACCTTGAATACGTTTATGTATATTTAGATGTGGTTGTATATTATATTTATATATTATATTATATTAGTATATTCATTCGAGAATGTTCATTTCATCCTCCGGCTTTGGGATTGATTCCCACTGAAAATTCATGCTTTCGTTCGGGTAACAACATAAAAGGCGGCTTTTACTTCCGCCATTCAACAGGCAATGTTCCCAAAATTGAGTAAAAAGTTCGGAACGGGCTGTTATAACAATAGGTTCCCGCTCTCTCCTCAGCTATATGCAGGATACAGTGCAAAGTTAGGGTAAAATAAAAAAAAAACATACATATATCTTTATGAAGTCGGTGTTTTTACATAATGAATACTTAATTATACACTCTACTCGAGTTAGATCGCTGTTCGTCCGATCTTATATGTGTTTAAAAATAGGCATTGAAATGCCTATTTTTAAACACATATAAGATCGGACGAACAGCGGTCACTGTCAATGGACAATTACCGAAATAAACAACCTCGTGGTACAAAATAAACGAAGCATTTTGTACATTTTTGTAGAAACGTGCTATTGACACATATTTTTATCTTAAAATCAGCTTCACGCTGTTGTGTTCACGCACGCACCAGGAAACCTAGTGTTAAGACACTCCGTTCCCCACTTTCCGCCGAATTCTGGAGACATTGTGTGTTGAGTGCCGGAACTCAACTCCACGCTTTGCCTCGACACTCGACACAAATAAATGGAAATTATATTTTAATAAAATTTATTAAATAAATATTTCATTTCCTCGAGTGGGAATCAAACCCACAACCAGTTGCGTTTACAGTCCGTTTACTATGTGCCCTTGTGCTTTATTTTTGTAACTATTTTTTTAACAGTTATTATGCGAGATAAATTTGAAGTCACGAACGAAGGTGCAATAACGTTATGTAACATTATTTTTTAAAAAAATAGGGAAATGAAGGCAGCGAAGAATTGGGTGGTGAAGAAGTACTTTTAAATTACCTTTATTTATTTTCCAATGTATTTTTTTTAAATAATGTATGTAAGAGATGAAAATAACTGGATACAATATAACTCTTTACTTAATCTTTATTTCAATATTATATCGTGGATGGAAAATCTAGTGTCTTCCTAGAACTTTATTTTTTAAATTTTATATAAGCAAAAGTTAATAATTAGATAGTTTGGATGAGACATCTTTTGTAATTATTATGAAAACTACATGATTTATTTCATTGCTAATTGAAAAGAATCCATAGATAAAAAAAGAAAACTTAAAAAAATCTCATAATAGTCCTTTTTGTTGTTATGTTTCCGTCCTCTCAAGACGTTATTAGAAAATATCGTTCAAATTTTACAATTACTACGCGCTATTCTGCTTTTTACATTTAAGATTTTTAGTAAAATTTGTCATCTAACAAAATTTTTCAATATTCCAGGCCCCCATTGATTCAAGTAAGACCCCCATTGTATGGGTGTTGGGAGGTCCTGGCTCCGGCAAGGGTACACAATGCGAGAAGATCATAGCCAAGTATGGCTTCACTCATCTATCCACAGGAGACTTACTCCGAGCGGAGGTCAAGAGCGGTTCAGAGAGGGCGAAAACGTTAACTGCTATTATGGAAAGGGGTAAGTTGTAATTAAGTAGTATTGTAAGTACTCTTTTCCAGTGTGTGACTACACCAGGTTTTTATTGAAGGTTATTTAATTACTTTCATAAAATAATATAGGATATGTAAAATACATGCCTTACGTGATTGGCCTAGGCTAGATTCTTTCAGTTGTTTATATTTTAAGTGCATAGGCTAAAATTATTTATACAGGCTGAAATAATTTAGTTAAAGTCCAACTTCCTCTCATTGTGTTTAGAGTGAATTAACGCATTTTTTTCATATGACAAAACAGACAGACGCATATTACTTAAAATAAAATACAAATCGACAATCATCGCAATAAGTTACTCACCTATCAACTATCATCCACATCCATTGTCGGTCCTCCTAATAATGTAGCCTGCCCATTGCCACTTCAGCTCGCAGATTTTGAGAGCTATGTATCCATAGTCAATTTGGCATCGTTGACGAGACTCTTAGCAGTGCCCTGGTATCGATAGAATCGAAGGCTTTCTCATAGTCCACATACGTAACACATAGCGGCAGATTATACACCTACTACGAGTAATCGTCATATAAAATTGTAAATATTAGTAAATTATTTTCAATGTATGTATTTTTTTAATTTCAGGTGAATTAGTTCCTAATGAAGTCGTTTTGGACTTGCTAAAAGAAGCGATGCTAGCGAAGGCCGGCGAGGCCAAAGGCTTCCTCATTGACGGCTACCCGAGGGAAAAATCTCAGGGTATTGCCTTCGAAAACACTATTGCACCAGTTTCTGTAAGTTTTGGTTATATAAAACCTCATTTTAGTAAATAAAAAACAAACAATAAATAATGTATATATTTATGTTTCTGTACATTAAGTAAAAGAAGCCTGCGAGAATCTTCACTTTTATTTTCATTTCTATTTTCTAAATTTGCCACTGCAGAAATTTTAAATAATTGTGCACAACGTCAATTAGGAAAGCACATTATTACTGTTCATGAATATTTTAAGGATAAATTTTTTTTTAATTGAGATTATTTAAATGTCATGTAGGAGAGATACCAGATTCTTTTTTAAACATTTTTAAAGTGTTATTCCACACTTAGGAAATAAAAATACTTATTTAGAAAACGTTTAAAAATTTGAAAACCTGGTCGGTTTCCAGGAGGCGCGGGTTCGAGTCCCGCTGCGTTCAAATTTTTATACGTTTTCTTAATAAGTACCAGATTCTTGTAACCTAAATAAAGAAAAGAGCAACTATTGAGTTTCTCGCCGTCTCTTCTCAACAGAACTGCCTTCCGAGCCGGTGGTAGCTTTGTATTCATTCGACGTGCCAAAAGAGTTTGTAAGAGTGTAGTTAAATAAAGAATATTTTGAATTTTAATTTCTTTTATATATTATTAACATCTTACAGGATATGCAATCTAATGACGAGTTGCAATATAGCTTCCCTTTTTTAACGTCACTTTTTTATTCGTTTCTCATTGGGATGAAATTTACTTGAACTATTATGCAATAGCCAAATAAGAGTTAACTAACATACTCACAGACGTAAATTAAATGATATTCCAGGTAATAATCTACTTCGAGGCGTCCTCGGAGACCTTAACCAAGAGGCTGCTGGGGCGCGCCGCCAGCTCCGGCCGCGCCGACGACAACGAGGACACCATCAAACTCAGACTCAAGACGTTTTTGGACAACAACGATCAAGTGCTTGCCCAATACCCGGACAAGTTGAAACGGGTATGTTATTTATCAAAATTTATTAGATATTATGTGGAACTGGTGGAACGCGACGCCGCGCTTCATCTGATTATGTGGTCTAATACTGGCTCCTTCGTGCTGTATCTGACATATATGTGAGATACAAACAAATTTCTAAATTTTAATTTAAGCCACTGAAGAGACCTATGATGACGTAGTGGAAGAAGATATTCTGATAATATAAAAATATATTAGGGACGCCTAATATGTAATGGATCTAATAAGTTTTTTTAATTAACGAAAACAAATTATAGCATGTTATGCAAATAAAAGTAACAAAAAAATATTGAAGCCGTCGTGTTAGTTACAATGCGACAGCATCTAAATATAAGTGCGACGGTTATGAGTTCGATTCCCATTTGAGGATTAAAGTATTTTCATTGTATCTCTTAAGTAACAAGACAAATCAAGGCGTTACTTCCAAACTATCCCTGTTTTACTCTGCTATATATGGGATGCAGCGTGAAGAAAAGAAATATATCAATTATATAAGAATATATAAAAATATTAATAATAATAGTATGGTATATTTGCAGATAAACGCTGAAGACACGGTGGACTCTATCTTTAGCCAAGTGGTACAAATCCTAGACCCGCTCGTTGCTTGAAAACTAGTACTAAATATATTGATCGATAAGCTGATAGAGATGTTGACAGAGTTTTAAAAAAATATAGTTTAAATAAATAAATCGATGTATAAATTAATGCATTTGAACTAATAATAATAAACTGAAAGAAAGTACCTGAGTTGTGAAAACGACACAATTGATAAACATACAGACTTGTATATAGATTTCAATTTTTTTTTACCTGTACGCTGTATTCCGCACATAGAAATAGAAATCCGCACAAAGAGGACACCTGAGGATAGAGGGAACCTGGTTCTTATCGCGCAGTATTAAAAGTAGATTTTAAAAGTTACTTGTACGAGTTGAAGTATTAGTTAAATCGTGATAAAACATTTTTATGCTGAAAAAGGAAGAAAGAATATGTTCTCTCTAAATGTGTTTTTTTTTAAATGGTAACAATTCTTTTGTCAACATCACTTATTGTTATTTAAATAAATTATTTTTTAAACTTAATATGTTATTTTATTTTACGTGCAAAGTTATTTCTATAATAAAACGTAAAATTGCTGAAATGATCTAAGAAGTAAATCTAAAACATAATTGTTAAAAGAGTGTTAAAGTTCAATATTGAATTATGAGTCGTTCGTGACTTCACACACAGAACATTCTAAGAACTATATATAGAGTGGAAGCGTCTGCGCTGCTTTTACGGGAGCGGTATATAGGGTTCATTATTTCGAACCATTAAAAAATTATTAAGATTCGTCAATAGTTTAGACGTAAGATTTTTTTTTTCATTCCACGATTTTCATCCATACTGTATTTAGTATGACGCAGTTACGCCTAAATACCAATAGCATAAAAACTTTTTGTTTGTATCATTT
>DWMY01001389.1:0-15053 GCA_018249775.1 Heliconius hecalesia formosus | reverse complement strand
TTTGTATAATACATTTAATTAAATTAACATTTTAAAATTATAAAATATCCAATACTGAAGCTTGGAGCAGTGCCTGGAACTTGCGACCACAACAGTTGGCTTAAGGGGTTCATTTAAAGTGCACAAGCACTTGCCTTCACTGCTCCAGCCCAATATAGCAAATTATTTCAAATTAATAATGTACCGTCATTTATACATCTCTTTACAAAATGGCTGCCTTTCAAAGAAAAATGTAGCCATAGCACACTTGCTATAGTATATTACAGAATATTATTATCAACGGTAAATATAACAAATTAACAATATTGTTGAGGCCGGTCGTGGCGCAGCGGCACGAGGTGTGACTGTAAAAACCGACTGGTTGTGGGTTCGATCCCCACTCGAGGAGATGAAATATTTACTTAAATTTATATTTACATTTCTTCGCTCTAGTGTCGAGGCAAAGCGCGGCGTTGAGTTCTGCCACTCAACGCGCAATGCCTCCAAAATTCGGCAGAAAGTGTGGAACGGAGTGTGTTAACACTAGGTTCCCTCTGCCGATCCTGCTGTGTGCGGGATACAGCGTGAAGCTAATTTAATTTAATTTAATTTTTTAACAATATTGAAACGCAAAACTCAACACCACGCAAATGCGCTCTAGGTACTTCTATATCTATTTCAATCGAATATTATTATTACATAAGAGATGTATATCTATTGTCATTTGAAGATCACTCTCCAATTAACTCCTTAATTGATAAACGTTAACTGCTATTAACAGTTAATGCTAATCGTGTCTCTTTAATACCTCTACATAATGTACATATGTAGATACGGCGGAGTAATAGACTCTATATATGTATAATATATTAAATTAGCTTCTCATTTGTCGTACGTCTTACTGTTTAATCTTATAATGATTGAGTAAGACACACGAGTCAAGTTATTCGCATCTCTAGTTTATAGAAAAGTAAACAGAGACACCTAGTGTAAGACCCTACTTATCACCACTTTCTTTACAATTCCGAAGTACTGGAAATAAAGCGGAATATAACACCGTAGTTTGTCTGGTTACATATAAGACGCATAAAAATATGAATCACTATATTTAATTCAGACGCTCAGTCACGATGGTCTCTGTAGTATTTTTTTTCAGTTTCACTTTTTTTTTCGTATCGTAGGGTAGGGAGAGAGAACCTTATGTTAAGATACTCCATTCTCCACTTTCTATCCAATTTTTGAATCTCAACGCCAACCTGTTTCTTGTTATCACAGCGAGAATATGGAAAAAAATCCTTTCCCCGAACAGAACAGAACGCAAACACAACGCAAATGCAGAAGTCAAACTCTGTGTCGCTGTACCGCAGGCTTAAAATCCACAACAATCACGTATTCAGCCAGACTTACATATTTTTTAGCTTCACGCTGTATACCGTATACATCAGATTATGCAGATAGAAACTGGGAACTTAGTGTTGAGACACTCCGTTCTCATTAAGACACTTCGGCTTAACACTTTGCTACGCATTCTCGCGGCATTGCGTGTTGAGAGCACTGGGCAACGACGGCCTCGAATAAATATCTTAATAATAATTTAGCAATAATATTATATCCTAATAAAGTAAAGTCAAGATATGTTTCTTTCTTCTATCAAACTTTCATATACAAAATAAGAATGAAGGAAAACTATAATAAGTATCAAGAAATTACTTCTCCAGAACTGTCACTGTTGTCCCCTATTAAAAGTTGGTCTTGCTTCGAACGTACGGGAAAGTTTTGTAAGACGTCACATAAAGTATATTTCATAATTTGCTTTGGACAGTTGATTATAAAAATACGATATATTAAATCAATCTATTATTGTCGTTTTGAAGCTTCTGTATGTCTCGAGTATATTTTTTATTAAAAATAACTTCCATTTTTAGAGTTCTGTAAGCGAACGTCAAAAATTGAGCTCTTATAGATTATTATAGATTCAACTCTATCCGTTTCTCTGTTCATGTGTGACTGCCATATTATTTCGAAAGTATTAGGATTAAACAGCTTAAAATTATTAGGTAGATGTTTTCTACAGAATATTTTTATGGGTTCATAAAAAATAAAATTTAGAAGAAGTATAAAAAACTTAACGAAGCGAGATATAAACCTGCATGTCTTGGAAACCATCTAAGCTCTTTTTTTGATTCTTAACAAGCCACGTCTAAACTCTTATACGTTTCTTACAATTTATTTATGTTTTTATCATAAATAAGTTATAAGTAATAAAAAAGTAGAAGGGGCTATATTTATGTACATAGAACTAAAACTAAAAAAAAAATCAAACCTATGGATGCTGGATTTTTAAAGGCAGGTTTTAAAAATTACATATACATAATAAAGCGTATCTCTGCGTCCAACTTTAACACACAATTTACAAGCACCAATAAGTTATTTAATACTGGTGGAAATTGATTGTGGAACTTTGGCTTGGTGTAGGTAAGTTTGGCTTAAGCTATGCTTACTACTACGGAACCTTCATGGGCGAAACCAACACGCACTTACCTACTTTGCTAATCTATTTATATAAATTAGCAGAAAGCGTTATCTTTAAAATAAAAAAAAATATGATCCATACATGGTCCATACATGGCCCGACGTTCGTACAAATATATTTTTTTTCTTTTAGAGTACAGAACTGTAATGAAAAAAGAATGAATCACTTAGTCCTTCCTTTAAAGATGTACGAAGATAAAAGAAAAATCAATCTATCAAAAGACATGTTTAAAGGTACATTGGTCACACTGTTTAAAGTGGAAAAGGGCGACATTTACATAGTGAGCCCATTACCAGGGTACCATGAATATTTATTAAATGTCCGGTCCCACTTAAATTTTGGGCCGCAAATGGGTGATATAAAACCACACGAGGGAGCTTCGTAAAGTATTTTTACCTATTTTGAGGCTTTCAGACTAAATGCGAAAGTTTCTGAGTGATATTCTGGTGAAGTGGATAATGATTGTCTATGAAGTTTCTAAGTTAGATTTAGGTTAATTTTTTTCTTTTTCTTACTATTGTCCGGTGTTGACTAATTGAGTATATAATTATATTAATAATTTTTTATGTATAATTGAGACTGTCCTGGCGTAGTAGCACAGTGTTTGATTGTAAACGTGACGGTTGTAAGTTCTATTCCTCTGAGGTTAGTAAATTATTTGAATTTCTAACAAGAAAAAGGACAGCTTTGAGTTCGCTATGTCTCGATAATTGAGCGGAGAGTGGTGAACGGTGTGCCTTAAGGTAACCTCCGATGCCTTGCAATATGTGGGACTCATCGGTAACATCAAACTCATTTGATTTCTTTTATAGTGTCGAAGAGACAGACATACAGACAGGCGGACAACAAAGTGATTTTATAAGGGTTTCCTCTTTCCTTAAGAGGTATGGAACCCTTAAAAAAATAAGATAAATCTTATTGATACTTCATTCTCCTTATTGCTATATAAGATCAATTCAATATTACATAAAAGTGACATATTTTCTAAGTTATATAACTTATTTTATAAAATATATCTTTCTTTCTTTTTCTGTTTTTAATCTTTTTAGTTTTTAAGCTACTAAGAAGCCTGTATATTCTATAGTATAATCTTCTGGTCCAACAGCTGTAATCTCATCACTCGACTTCCTCACATAAATATATAAGATAAGCTATAACATAAATACATTGTACGATAGATTTTCCAAGGAAGCTCTTTCAGGAAGCAAGGTTTCCTTGGCCGGCGGAAATGAGACCCCCGGGACTGTGGGTATAAGACGCTTAGTTTTCGTCTATGAGTTTGTTTTTTTAAAAGAAAACCATTTCTTTTTGCAGAGCCACATTTTTTTTTCAGAATTAATAGATAGCGACAGAATTAGGTGGCTTGAATTGATTGGCGTAACTCAACGCCGTATATTTCTCTAAGCAGTGTGGGGAAATAAAAATAATAATTAAAATCAAAAAACGTTAAATAAAATAAAACTTATGAACTCTTGACTAAAAATATCAGATGTATGTTATATACTTTAGCAATTTCCCGTCGTAAAAGTTACAATATTTGTTGAATTTGAAAGTCAAATATTATCGAATTTGTCGTCGAATTTCTTTAAAACCAAATCGACATGATCCATCATCTATTCAAACAAAAATATAGGGAAAGGATAAGGAATAGCCTCAGCTTCATTAAATTCAGTTCAATATTTTTTTATATATATATGCATTCTCACATACATGTACTTAAGCATCATACTGCTGGTTGAAGATGTAACCTTCATCATTATCTTCATCGTTAATCATTCTTTTAAATGACATAAAAAATATGTATCTACACAAATATATTTATAGTGGTATTTGAATTAATTGAAAATATATGAAATAAATAATATTTCTTTTAAATTTCACATTAAATTGAATTTTCATTAGAATTAAATTATCAAATTTTATTAAAAATTTAAAGCCTAACAAGATTTGAAACTGCGCCTCTCAAATTATACTTTGCAATGCTTTAGCCAATTAGGTCATACTTTGAACTAAATTACGACTTAAACGGGTAAAACGGTTGGACTTCATCAAAGTAAAAATGTAACTAGAAGTATTGTATAGTTTTGTCTTTGCAATGGCATCTGGAATATTTTATACAAGATATTCTATAGTCAGCGCCAGTCGTGGCGCAACGGCACGAGGTGTGACTGTAATACCGACTGGTTGTGGGTTCGATTTCCACTCGAGGAGATGCAATATTTATTTGAATTTATATTTCCATTCCTTCGCTCTGATGTCGAGGCACAGAGCGGCGTTGAATTCTGCCACTCAACACGCAATGCCTCCAGATTTCGGCAGAAAGTGGGGAATGGAGTGTCTTAACACTCAGGTTCCCTCTGCCTACCCTGTTGTGTGCGGGATAAAGCGTGAAGCTGATTTAATTTTGATTTAATTTAATTTTTTAATCTATAGAATAAAACATAATATTTTTGACGTCACAGCTCTATACAGTAGTAATGGTGGAGTGAGATGAGAGTAGATTCCCAGGTTCCCTGTGCGTACCCTGCTGTATGTATATATATGGCGTCGAGATCCAACATCCAACACGCTATAAAGAGTGTGGAGTGTACGTAACACGTGAACATTACTACAAAGTAAATACAATTTTGAAATTGGTTTATATATAACAAGATGCTTTAAATTAATTAGTAGCCACCTCTTAATCCATTTCGGTTAGATGGAACTATAAGATTTATTGAAATTCACTCATACTAACTATTGATTCCAATTATAGCGTATCCATAAATTATATCAAAACTGTAGACAACAAAAATGTTGTGAAATAAAAAAAATATATTAAAAACGGAGTGTTTTAATTCTTAACTACTTACAAACCACAACGAGTTAATGATCTTGAACAAACCGTACAATGATTTGGAATCTTATGTTGGGCTAAATTGTGCATTGAAATAAAAGAACATATGTAAAAAAACCAACCACTATAGGTGATAAATGGTTTTGTTAAATTCTGCAGTGATTCTTCTTCTTTGGTAAGTATCATTTGAGGATATTCCTTTGTCGTTTGTTTCATCTAAGCCGAAGAATATGAAAATAAATTTCATTGTTTTATTACATCATATGCATCTTGACGTTGAAGCACACGGACAAAAACAAAATAAATAAAATTCAAATATATGAAGAAACTCAGTTGCTTAAAAACAAACTAGGCTGTACATGAAACGCCGAGCAAGTGCAACTATACTGAAATAGTATCGTAATATAGAAGTCGACATACTACGATTCAAAAGTGTCTCAATATATGTGAACTGGCAAACCTTTAATACTTTTAAATCTGTGTTGTCGTTTTCGTTCATAAAAACCATGAAATAATGCTTTTAATGTGTAGCTTTAAATCATTTTATTTGCTAATTGATATTTCGATAAATGACATTTCTTATTTAATAAACCCTTTTTTAGAGATCATTTTCCAAACATGGGACAAAAAAAATATTTATAATTTCTAATTTAACTTTTGTCTTGTAGCTTCACCCTTTCTTAGTAGAGCAAGGTACGAAGAGGGAACCTAGTGTTCCCCGTGAAAACTAACAGTACCACTTTGGCACGACAATCTTAATTCAAATTTTACTTGAACATAAATTATGCAAATTGTGAACGTAGACAATAATGTAAGCAAGTTACCATAACCTATTATTTATTACATGACACTGATGTATTGGCTTAGCGACACGACGCATTGCTGTTTACAAATTAATAATTACCCATATATATGTAGCGAAACATGAAATGCGGCGTTGAAATCTGCCCATCAACACGCAATCCACTAAAGTTCAGCGGAAAGTGAGGAACGGAAGTGTCTTAATGGGAACATAGTGTCTCAACACTAGGTTTCTAGATTCTCTCTGTCTACCACACTATGTGCTGGATTCATCGTGAAGATAAAAAAATATGTAAAAAATTTAGAGATGTGGCACGAATTTTCCGCAAAGATTTAATTTTCAGATATTCTATGTTTTGCTCTTAAGATATGCGTAATTTACCATAAAGATAAAAATCTCAAAAATTGAAAAAAAAGTTATTATAATTATTACCACGAATGGGGTTCAAATCCACATAATTAAAATACACTCGAGACATTCCATCTACGCAACCAAGGTGCCTTACTTATACATACATACAAACACACTTATTTATACCTATAACATACAAATTAAAGTAAACAAGTACTTAAAAAGATATATCTAAATTACAATTCCAGTAATAAGGGCAAACCTTTTAGCAGTGATTGCTAAAATCACATCATATCTGGAATCTCATTACGTTTAATACGTAACGTGTTTACGAAAATCTTCTGACACCTGAACGTGGATACTTGTGGTATTCAATGAAAATGTGTTAAATATTGTATTTGGAAACGGAAAAGCTCCCCTTTTAAGGAATTTAAAAGGTGGGAAGCGAATTCAAATTCCGTGTGATTTATTTGATAGAGATTATTGCGTAACTTACTTAGTTTCTTTTCAGTCGTGGTGGCAGCGACACAAAGTGGGACTGTAAACGCGACTGGTTGTGGGTTCGATTCCCACTCGAAATTAAATATTCGAGTTTCGAGTCGAGAGAAAGTGCGCCATTGAGTGCCGTCACTCAATACGAAATGATGATGGAGAAAGTGGGGAAGAGTGTGTTTTAAATCTGGTTTCCTCTGCCTAGCAGGGGCTGTGTGATTTAATTTTTAATTAAAACCTTTACAAGAGTGCAAAAGTTCCAGTTATTTTACAAAGAATAATATGATTCCTTATTCAAATCAATAATATAACATTTAAGGCTGTTTCTGAAAGAGTAAATTAGATTATAAACTGACATTTAACAGAGTTTTAAAATAACTTTACATATTTAATGTAGTGTTACAAAAATATATACGTATAATAAATAATTAATTAACTTTATGTATCAGTGTTCAAAGTATGTTATAAATATCAAGTATCAACATTGGTTGTATTTTTTTATTGAAAAATGTATGAAAAAAATAATATGAGAAGATTACAGATTAAAGTAATAAAAAAATATACTAGAAATCATTATAGCTGCCAGTCATTTTAAATTATTAATTAAGTAGATTAAGCGGGCGAAGCCGCGAGCGGGCCGCTAGTATAAAAAAATATACTAGAAATCATTATAGCTGCCAGTCATTTTAAATTATTAATTAAGTAGATTAAGCGGGCGAAGCCGCGAGCGGGCCGCTAGTATAAAATATACTTCTTCAAACAGATTATCGCTATAAATGAGTTTGATTGTAATTAACGTGAGTATCACACACTGCATACAAATTAAAACTATTGACAAAATTGTTTATTGATATAAATCAACCTCTGTGGTCGTATTTAACTAATAAAATGTGTTTTATTTATCACAGTAATTAATTTTATCCTATAAATTGCTAGATGATAATATATCTATACAAATAAAATGAGCACTAGTTTGATGATGATATGATTTGATTTCAGAAACTGCTGGTTCGAATTAATGATTATAATACGAACCTATAACCATCGCGTTTATAATCAGTCTATCCCACTTTGCAACGAAAGTATCAAATTTTCGAGATATCGCGTATCGGAATTCAACGTTGCGTTTTAGCTACCAGAGCGGTGAATTATGAATAACTTAAATATAATAATTTCACCGAATGGGGAAAGAACCCACCACAAATGCTCATTTGTTTCTTACAATTAGAAATTTGTGCTGCGCCGCGTATTCCGCACATAGCAAAAAGTTAAATAAAAACTTAATCTCCGTTCTCCATTACCATTTAAACGCTCTATCTTCTCATTTTCCGACCTCTAAATATTTTATTAAAAATATTATGTACATAATATATTCTCTACATAAAATTTCCGCAATTCAATTAAACATTTAACGTGTTCAAAGCAAAAACAACATAATTACAAATCGGTACAAATTCGTTCGCGAACTTCGTGGACTTTAATGTAGGGTAAATCGTTAATAAATAGAAACTTCGCTGTTCATCAACTCGAAGACTGTTATTTGCTTTGTAATATTGATTTTGAATGGAAAGATTTAATAAGTTGTAAAAGATATGTATCTTTAAATATACTGCCTATATTAATATAATAAAAAAATATATATGTTTGGTTGGACGCACTAATCTCAGAAACTTCTGGCACGAATTGAAAAAATCTTTTTTTGTATGCAATAGTCTCTCTGTAGAGAAAGGTAACATCACTTTAGTAACTTAGTTACATTCATTTAACCACAGTGCGATGTCACAGCTAATATTTTATAGGGTGTAAAGTTGAATTGTCTATATAACTGCTATACATATATCCGCAGGCTCAATAAGTTACATCGAAATGATTAACGAAGTGTAAGTGCCATTACTCAATAAAAGACTATGCAAAACATAAAATTCTTTTCAAGTTGAACCAGTAGCTGTTGAGGTTCATAGTTTCATATGTTCAACATCTGGATATTAAAAAGATTTTTTATATCAATTTCTATTTGCTTGTACCAAGATCTATAAATAAATAGTAAAATTCATAATAAAACATAGTATTTTTTTAAATATATAACAAATACAATAAAGAGATTCAAAAAGACAACTTAATTCTTCATATTATTAAAAACTTTACAGTTAGTATCATTTTTGCTTTGGAAATATGCAAATTGAGGTTAGATAATAATCTCTATATATAATAAGACTCCTATAAACTAGCAAAAAACTAAAAAATCTTTTATAATAAAGAAAGGTGGTAAATGAAGATTCACTTTTAAAAAAATACCATTATTTATGTTATTACTTAATTATCCTTCACTATTTGACTACAACTGCTACATTTAGGCGCAGTATGTTTTCGGCATATTTTCTTATAACACATTTCACAACTTGGCTTTGTTTCCCGATCTATCGTCCAGTCGAAATCCTTACCTTGAGACATGTATGGATTAGATTAGGGTCTTGAGGAACTTGGCATATTGCCTTCGTTGTTTTGTGTAAATAAATTTTATTTCAATCTTTATAAAAACAAAATAAAAAAATAAATAAATTAGCTTCACGCTGTATCCCGCACACAGCAGGGTAGGCAGAGGGAATCTAGTATTGAGACACTCCGTTCCCCACTTTCTGCCGAATTTTTGGAGGCATTGCGTGTTGAGTGGCAGAACTCAACGCCGCGCTTTGCCTTGACGCCAGAGCGAAGAAATGTAAATATAATTTTAAGTAAATATTTCATCTCCTCGAGTGGGGATCGAACCCACAACCAGTCGGTTTTACAGTCACACTTTGTGCCACTGCGCCACGACTGGCCTCAAACACCTCCCGAGTGTTCCTTGCCTTTGATAATAACGTAGTCATTGATATTCCCGACCTTGAAAAGGTCAGAAATATATCCTCATAAAAGAAATATCAGGAATATTATTGGAATCCGCTACACACTGTCGTGGATGCTGCGCTCCCCGTGATCCTCAGTTTCTGATGTAATTTCATTGTGACTATCAAGAATGTTTCAAAATCTATTGTATAGTGCTAACCTTGGTAAAAAAATCATGATAGTTTAATCCTAAAACAAGAAATATATAACAAAAAGTCGTTACATTAACGGTCGCTACCGGGTAATTCCACTGCCTGCCACGTGGGGAGCATGTCTCTTATTTCTATGCAGAAAGGTACTTAAATCACCGAGTCTCTAAGGTATGTAGGAAATTAGATATATATGTTTTTGTTACTAATGTGGTATTTTTACCCGTTAGCGAGGAACGCCGGGTTAATTGAATAAGCTCTATTACTATTTAGAACGTTATTTGAGTTCAACCTTTTCAACCCCTAAATCTGTATGACCCCTATTCCAGTCCAAAGCTCGAATCATCATTAATGAAATATGACATGATCACTCAATTATTATTGATTACTGACTGCCTCATTGAATTCCCTCTCAGCTTACTATAATCAGTGGTTAGGCCGCAGTATGAATGTAATGAACTCTATAGAATTTGAAAATCAAAGGTTCGATTCCATTTATCGTATGAAGTATTGAGTAATTAGGAAGGTCTTGAGGCCGGCGCAGGGGCGCGGTGTCTGACTGTAAGCACGACGGTTGTGGGTTCGAAGTTCTACTCAACACGCTATGTCTCAAAAATTCCCTCCCATTCCCTCCGTCTCTCCTGCCATATCTGGGATACAGCGTGAAGCTTCAATATAAGGCTTTTCCACAATTCTATTTTAGAACTTTATTTTTAAGTCGTCCTATACTCTATAAATTTTAAGCGGCGCACATACTAAGCTTATAAAGGACATATAACTTCAGTAATACTTGTCGTTGGAAACAACTAATTTTGTAGCAATTTAGTATAGCGATAGAAGGGGATGTATTTTAATGGAAACGGATTTTCTTAACACTAGGTTTCCAGGTTCCCTTTGCCTACCCTGCAGTACGTATAGCGTGAAGCAAAAAAAACTAAAAAAATATATGTTTACTATATGTAGTCTAATTTAAATACGTACAGATGGATCGAATTTGATCAGTGAAGATCAACACCGTTAACTCATAACATTTTAGATTCGAAATAGGACTCCAATGAATGAGCTATTATAGGTATCAAGATAGGAGACTACACTGCGTAGTTCCGATGATAAAATTCTATTTGCTAGTTAAGAAATCTTATTCATGATCTCCTTGGACGGCTACAAAAAACAAGCTTAAAATTTGGTCTCTCCATTAACAAAAGCAAAGCCAAAGCCATGAATATCGACCGCTTTGCGTCCAGCAAACCTCTCTACTTAATAGCTTCGAAATAGTTAATACTTTGGCTCAGTCATCAACAACAAGGATCATGTATCCTTGTTTGAAACGGAAATTCGGCGCCACACCAAATCAATCAAATATAGAATTATAGAAAAATCACCAAACGCACAAAATTTTACTTAGCTTACTTACTTATCTATAAAATTTTGCTTAGCTCGTACGCTAGTATTTTTCATATTCCTCTATAGCTCAGAGTGCCGTTGGCGACGCATGCTTAGAATTCCGTAGACGGCTTTCAATCATACCAATGCCTCCATACTGAAAGAATTGCATATCAACTGCGATCCAGCACTTGCTTGCACCGCATCTTTACATATATTGAACACATATAGCGCAAAAACAATAATAACCTAAAATAACACATAGAAATGGGCGAAGTTGAAGACAATACTAAAGGAATGCAACCCAAGAAGATCAGGCCAAGTATCCTAACATCTACAGATACTAATAAGCAGCAATCTATCAAGCATTCTCTACGTACAACAGTTAAGTCACGATCGTCAGCATTAAGGGTGATATGATTTGAGATGCTGACGCTATGCCGCCGTATTTCAAATCTAACCGTAATCGTGACGGTTGTGGATTCATTTTTCATTAGGGGAAATGAGTTATTTTCGTTTCCTCGCTCTTATAACTGCTCTTATAATAGCACAAGACAAAGTAATTAATTAATTAAGTTCATTACGCAATATTTAAAAAGTGAACTGCGCTTGGAGAATGGATTGTCATAACACTAGATTTTCTGCTTTATGCATGATACATCGTGAATGTAAGGAAAAAAAAACTAAATAAAACCATGAAGTCAAATGTAATAGCCAAAATATCTCAATATGGAGAAAAATACAGAATGTTTCATTACTGTCATGATAGAAAAAAAAATATTATAAGAGCTTATTTCTAAACTTTTACATTAGTTCTTATACACCACACTTAAGTGTAAACTTTAATATATTGCAAGGCACAGGTGTAGGAATTTAATTAAAAATTGATCGAACACCGTAAACTGAAATGTGTAAGTAAAGTTAGTAACTCCATACAAACTTTGAGGTGCTTTCAAAGCTCTAACTAACATGAGCAGCATCAAATTTGCACAATGAAGATAATGTTCGACGATTATAAGTATTTAATCATTTATCGTGGAGTTACTAGGGGCGAAATGGGACAGTTGTTGAGTCTCTACACGATGGTAGTGGGATTGACCTTCATTAAAGGGAATGTTTTGTTATTCAACTTTTCAGCTTCACCATTTTTAACACAAAATAGGGTAAGAGTGAACCTATTCCTAAGACACACCGTTGTAAACTTTCTGATCGTCAAGACAATGATTGTTGCTCAACGCCATGTTTCTTCTTACGGAACTTGGAAATGAAAACTATTTATTCCAAAGATTTTTAACGATTTAAAGATTTTCACCACGATACCTTCGAGGGGGGAGAAGGAGTCATTATACTTCTTTAAATACACATTTTAAAGTGGTCTATCCCCATATATTTCTCTCTGTTTACCTTTTTAATGCTTCAGTACTTTTTCCTATCTTCTTCCTACCTTTTTACTACCTTTGTGGTAGTCGTGGCCCAGCGTGACAGCAACGTCGGACTATAAATGAGATGGTAATCAGTTCAATCCCACTCGAAGAAATGGATTATTGGTCATTTTATTCTTCTCCTCTGGCAAGACAAAACGCGACATTGAGTTCTGGTAGCCAACATGCAATGTCTCTAATTCGGACTGAAAGTGGGGAACGGATTGTCTTGGCATTTAAATACTTCTGCATATCCTGTTTTATAAGACATAAAAGTGTGAGTGAGAGCGTATTTTCTTATTTTAAATAAGCATTCAATACGCAAAGACTGTGTAGAATAAATAGATTTCAAACCACTGCACTCAATGGGCTTACAAAGTAGACTGGCTGTACATAACAGCCTCAACATGTACATAGCTAGTACAGAAGCCTCGTCTCGACAATTTCGAATCGCTCCCCTTAATTGCTGATAGGATTCGCCAGGTGGATGTAGTATAAGAGCAAGTAGCAAAAATATTTTGGTTTATGATTGTTTAAATATTGTAAATTTGTATATAACGAAGCGGGGCGAGGTGAAGTTCGCATCGCTCGTTCCCACTATTATAAGAACGACGCGTCATTCACACCACTTCTTTAAAAGCTAACAATTGATGTTGACAACTGACAGTGTTGCTCCTTTGAATGCACCCAAGTCAAACAACTTGACGTTCCTTATTCAGAATCTGCGACATATATCCGGTGCTAATTTTCATAAATCTATTTTATTTTTGATTTCAATATTATGGATACAATTTTAAGTTTTTAATTCGTATGTAAGCAAAAACAAATGTATTTTAGAGTTGCTTGTAACGTACAGGTACAGTACGTGTACAGGAGCTGTACATATAATATTAGGTCATATATGAAATTGTGTTTTGTCATACTGGCCACTTTAATCACAAATTTCTTCTCTTTAGTTAGTTTAGTTTCAAATTCTAATTTATACAGCTATTTACACATGTAGTTATGTTTCGTTAACCACCATTTGTTTTTCCATCGCCATTCTTCTATTTTTTATGTATTTGCGTCACTCAGTTTCCAAAATGGAAACCTTGAAATATCGCATTATTTACAAGTACGACTTCCATCGTGGCACCAGTGTTGCGAAAACCGCTCGAAAGGTTAATGATGTGTATGGTGGTCGAATCGTAAAATAAAACACACTTCGTTTTTGATTCCAACGTTTTCGTTCTGGAAATTTCGACCTGTAGATCAAGCTCTATGAAAGACCTGGAGACCCAAGTTCATAATGAAGAATCAAAGGCTATTGTGGAAGCAGATCCACCGCAAAGCACGTTAGTATCGTGTAATAAAATAAAAGTGCATAGATAACAATGGTTAATGCTTTGATTAAATAAAAATATTATATTAAAAAATATTTGACTTTTTATATATAAATCCCCAGCTAGCTGCTGTACTACAACGGCATGATTACACGGACAACCATCGCCATCTGATTTGTTTCTCTAATTAACTAATTGAGTTTATTCCACCCTTGTGTGATGATATTGTTTGATCTATGTTATTTATTTTTCTATATTAGTAAAGTAAATATAATTTAGCAGCTTAATGCTGTATCCACGAATATAGCAGGGTTGCCGCGTTTCGCGGACGATTATTGTAGCCGCGTCTCGCGGCCAGAGGCGGTCGAGGAGGAGCACCGTGAGGTTTTAGTGGGTATTCGGAGGGCCTACATCTGCCAGTCCGCGAGCCCCACATAACCCGCTCGAGTCCCCACTCGGGCCGGTATCCGTAACAGGATTTCAAAAAAAAATTTGTGTTGAAATATTTTGTTCCTTACTTTCCACCTAATTTTCTAGACATTGAATGTTCAGTAACAGAACTCAACGCCGCGCTTTGTCTTATAGAGCGGAGAACTTACTCCATAATAATTGTAATAATTTAAGATCCCAATATCTATTTATATAGATACACATATAGTGCGCGAATGCGATCCTATCATTAAACATTTACTTAATATCTAACTAAAATCAAAATCAAAATCTAACTATCAATTTCATATTAAGTTTTAATTGATAGACTCTTGAAATTTATTAGAAACTAGCGACCCGCTCGCGGCTTCGCCCGCTTAAACCACAAAAATATTTAATTAACACACTGAACTATGTTCGTGTTTTGATATACATATAATGTATGTTTGCAACGCAATGAAGATTTTTAATGA
>DWMY01001388.1:0-15054 GCA_018249775.1 Heliconius hecalesia formosus | reverse complement strand
CTTGATTATTTTCTGTGTTCCAAGAAACTGTAGATAATATTCAGGATATTGAATGTTGATTTCAGCTTGACACCTTCACCTGATTTCAAGATAAATGCTCGTGGCTGACGGACAGACGAACAACAAAATGTTCCTATAAGGGTTCCGTTTATTCCTTTTAAAGTACGAAACCCTTAAAATTAAAAAACCTTCTAAATATCTTAAAACCAAACTGAATGTCGATTAAAATAAAAATAAAATAAAAAAGCCATATAAAAAGTTGACAGAAATCTTAAATAATAGGATATAGCGTGAACCTGCATAATATTCGCACTCGGTGGAGCGCGTACCTGCCTTTGTTCTTAACGGAGTTGAGCATTTCGCTCGAGAAATCATATTGCTTGTCCGACAAGTGTTTGTGCACTGTATGAGCGTCGGAGGAAGATTTGAATTTGTAAATAGTACCTTACGTTATTGTAATATTTTATAGCTTACCACCCAACATTTTCTTATAATATCTTTTGTTTACTATATAAGTAACTGTAGGTTGTCAAGTGTAACAGTTAATATACTGCTTATATATGGTTTATTGCGGTTGAAATCTACGACAATTATTATTCATTCACAAATTGATTTTCGAGGTCAGCCGTAACGCAGGGGCAATAAGTATGGCTGTACACGCGACTGGTTGTGGGTTCAATTCCCGCTCGAGGAAATTAAATATTTATTTAAATTTATATTTTAGTCACAATATTGAGTTCCATCTGCCTACCCTGCTGTGTGCGAGCGTGAAGCTGATTCATTCACGTCATAACCATATTTATTATTTATACTTGTATATAATGTGTAGTAAAAATAAGTCAAAATTCATTGTTATTTCATGTAGGAATAGAGTGATGTGGTTTTAGAAGAAAAACGTATTGTTTGTAAATTCAATTTGTGGACGATAATTTATCAAAAGTCAAAGTCAAATAATTTTATTCAAAATAAGAAGTTACATACTTTTTGCTGTATTTTAAAATACAAAATTTGGTATAAAAGTGAGAGCTTACAATACGAATAAACGAAAAAATCCGAAAATAGAGAAAATTTATAGGCATTTCGTAAAAAAATATTACAAACTTATAATTGTAGTTCATTACATACAAAGTTGATGGATCTGCAAACTTAAGTTATCAACGTACTCTCAACTCAAAATATATTTGGTAAATAAAAATCACCTTAGTAATACGATAATCATATCCGCAAAAAATAACAAAAAGAAAAAGTTAAAAAATAAACTATCGAAGTTCTTTAAATTACTTTGTAATGAATGGAATAACCAAGAATTTTAATTCCAAAAAGTGAGACGTCCTTTGTTCTAATTTAAGATAAATATTTTTAAAAAGTGTATTTATTATTTTTTGCTTTCCACTATTTTTTCGATCCGATCCGATTTTTTTTTACTATTTACTCTACATTATAGTCATCATGGTCTTAGCTAAAAAATGATCAACCCTCTTTATTTACCATTTTACAACATTTAATGTGAACCGCAAAGTAATTGCTGATAAACAAACCCGAGATAAACAAAACGTGAGGAACTGGCAATTCACTAATGAAATTAATGAACTTCTAAGGAGAATTTGAATTGCAGACTAAATGAATGATTTTATTTCGGCGCGGTGAGGGAATTATGAAAGTATAATTAACCTGCTTCTTTACCGTTAAATGTTGTTTAAAACTATACTTACTAAATATCTCTATATGCTTAATAAATATCTCTATAAGCCACTTTAAGATATAACTCTTTCAAACATTATTTCTAGGGTTCGTTACCCAAAGGGAAATACGGGACCTCATTACTAAGACTTCGGTGTCTGTCCGTCTGTCATTTCATGAACTATCACAGTTGAAATTTTCACAAATGATATATTTCTGTCTCGGCTATAACAAGAAATACTAAAAAAAAAAAAGATTAAAATAAATATTTCCGAGTGCATTCATTCAAAAAACGTGATACTTTTTGTCGTTTTTATATATAAATCGGCTCGCATTTGACAGATTTTTATTAACTACGATTGGTGTAGTAAATTCAAAGAAAGTGGTAATAATGAGATATATGGCTTGTTTTTTATAAATACTAATATTTTTTCTTACTTTGCAAATAGGGAGAGAAAACCTGACCGTACCGATCTACGATGTAGATAAATACATCGCGAACTCTTATTTACAAATTCAACAAAAGGCCATAACAAGTACTTTTGAATCGTCAAGTGACATAGAAATGTCAGGAGAGTCAGTCCCAGAGGAAGCTACACCGGCTTGAAAAACAGTTCTGCTAAGAAGAGCCGACAAGAAACATCAACAGTTGCTCCTTTCAAAAAACTAAGTGGTCATTTGACTTTATACGCAGATATAGATACTCTACACCAATGGTTCAACCATAACCTGATAACCATTAACGCTTCTAAAACTTGTTACATTATATTTAAAACTAAGAATAAAATTATTGCACCGCATGATCCACTCACTGTTGATAATTTTCTAATCGAACAAAAAACCAGTGAAAAATACTTAGGTTTACGTATAGATAATCATTTAACTTTTAAATATCAAATAGATTACATAAATAAAAAACTCTCTTCTTTAATTGGTTAACTAATCAATATTTCAAAATGCATACCTAAAAAATCAAACATAATATTTACAATTCTCTAGTAAAATCACATTTATAGTACTTAATCGAAATTTTGGGTAATACTGGTAAATCAAAATTACAAGCACTTCAAAGAAAACAAAATAAAATAATTAAAATACTTTTTGGATATCCAACCTTGACACCAACAACTGAACTTTACAAAGAAACAAACATAATGAATCTGCGACAACTTTATGTATATAATTCTTGTATTTTTATAAAGATAAATATAAGTAAATTGATACGTTCTAATTTAACATTTATAAAACAAGATAGTAAACGAAGCAGCCGTAGACCGAGCTTACTAGTTTTTTTCAAAAATAAGAACCAAACTTGCTAAGAATGAACGAATTTAAGTCTCAATTCTCAAAATATATTTTAGAGAATACCAATTTCTACAGCGAATAAACAACTTGCAAATGTTAAAAACTATGGTTAATATTTTATTTCGTTAACTGGGTACTTGTAAGGCGATGTTAATTGTTACATTTATTGTATTGTTCTCATGTAAGTGAAATTGTATTTCTTTTTGAGAATAAATTCTTTAAACATAAAATATAAGTTACATTAGCTTCCCGGGTGAACATCAACAGCATCAATTATTATCAATACACGCCGTACATAACCGTTCCACAAAAAAAAATTACATTTATTACATAATTATTAATTTAATGAAATAATATTTATACCTATCTTGAACAAAATGTTTTGGCCAATTGAGTAAAACAGTTATTTATAACTTTTGTCGAGAAATACTTTAAAATTGTATATCTTTAACGCTTTAAAGTTATACAATTTAAAGTATTTCTCAGTAAGAAAAATACAAAAGTAAAAACTGCATTTTTTTTTGGAAAAGAAAGGCGAGGCAAGCGTACAGGTCACCTAATGGTAAGTGCAACCGCCGCCCACGACCCAGTGCAACAGCAGAGGAGCTAAAGACAAAAATAAAAAAAAAAAATTGCTACCAATATCATTTTTCTTATATATTTTCCATTCCATTCCATGTACAGACACCGATCGGTTACGATTTTATTATAAGTATTAAGTATAGTCGGTAAATTTTAAATGAACCATATAATATATACTTCCCAACCAAAATATAAATTCCTATGTAACCATGTGCAACAGGATCCTTAATTATTCATATAAGCAAAAGCGAGTGATAATTAAAAAGGGGTACGTGGAATCCTTATAATCTAATGAGAGCGACATCGGATAAGAGTCTTATCACACTTGGACAATTTTCTGTACATCTCCAAACGTTAGGCGCAAATTTTAAATGTAATTCTAAATTAAACATGTCTCTTATTTACATAATATTCTTGATTACGCTGTAAGCCAAATGGCAGTTTTTTTTTAAATTTCTCCTTTTATATGCACATCATTCTCATTTATAATTGTATATGATCATCAAAAGTTTTATTCATATTAAACTTTAGTTACAAGATTTTTTGTATATCAAAGTTCATTGGGAAACAAAATAATTTTATTTGTTTCCCTCGTAATGATCATGCTGAAATATTATAAAAAAATAATGACCTTAATCTTAATCTTTAAATTATGGCGTTTCGAGCGTGCCGGTTGAGCACATTTCATTTCGCCAATGTCACGCTGTATGGGAGACACACGAGGAAATTTGACCGGTAAAAGAAAAGATAACTATACAAAATTATAGAATACATGTAAAAAAGAGATCCAGTTAAAGTACAGCCTTCACCTAAAACAAAACAAACACATATTAACAGGGTGTACAGTACATTAGGTTAGTAATATTGAATATTTTAAATGGGTGTTAGTTTAAAGTTTAATTTTGTCCTGTTTAATATATTTACATAAAAATTTACATAAAGGACTAAACACAAACATCAACAGACACTGAACATTTATAGGACGAGGGACTTTATGAGGAAGAAAATAATGACAATAACATAAATGTCAATGATTGTAAAAATCGTTAAAAAATTATCACAATAATAATTTGAGGTGAACAAAATTAGAAGTCAGTCAGCCTTTAATTATTCTAAAAAACTATAATTATTTTAATATTAAGGCCACAACATTCATTAATATGCTATGCCTTCAATATTGGGTGAGAAGCTTAACACTAGGCTTCTTTTGCCTACCTTACTACATGCGGGATACGGCATGAACCTGAAAAAGACTATTATTTTAAAAAGTGGTAAAGTAAGTCATAGGAAAAATGATTGAATGATTATGTAAGGACGTTTTGAAAGTGATAAGAAATATCTACCTACAGATAAAATTTGATTACGGTTAACCTTTTTCTTATTTTAACTTGGTTTGCTTGATGACTTGGACTCTTGATGACAGCCCAATAGTAAATAGATTAAATTTCACTTTTTATACAAACTCCACATCTTATATAAGGGAAACTAAGATTATGTAGTGACTCATCACTTATTCCATCGGGCATGTACAGAAAAATATATGGCCTAATTATAGATAAAAGTAGTCCAAATGTAGCATAGGATTGTCACAGATCAAAACAATTTTTTTTTGTAATTTCAGGTATCCTGCAAAGTTGAGCAAACAGAGAGAACCTTGCGTTATGACAATCGCCATTTTCCGCTGAATTCTGGAAAGGTATTGTGTGTTGAGTGGCAGAACTCAACACCATGCTTTGCCTTGACATTAGAGCGAAGAAATAAAAATACGAAATATTTCATTTTCTCAAGTGGGACTCGAACCCACAACCGTTTACTGTCAAACTTTGTGACTCTGCGCCACGAGTGACCTCAACTTCATTTTTTTTATTTTTGGAATATTTAGAATCATATAAAAAATGTAACTTGAAATTACGCCTCTTTGAAACAGTCCAACCGATATAACCAATTATTTCTTTCCTTTTAACATGCTTATTACAACTTAGTTTTTTTGTTAGCCAAGAGACTCAAGATAAAAGGTATATTACATTAGTTTAAGAACTTAGTTATTAGGGATAATATTTAAAAGGTTGTTTAATTTTTTTCTCAATTTTTTCGGTTTTTTTAGAGGTCTTAGTGTTTGGAGCTTCATTTGTGTTGGAATTTAAAGACAATCTAAGAGAAAAGTCTACAAGTTTTAAGACAAACTGTTCCCCACTTTTCACTCAGTTTTCGAGACATTGCGTGTTGAATGACAAAACTTGAAAATGACCAGACCGATTATTTATGACAATAATTCATACCCCACAGTGGCCATCGACCCCACAACCGTCGTGTTTACAGTCAGATTCTACTTGTACTTTAAAAACAGGAAAGAAAAAATAAAAATATCTTAACTTTAATTAAACTCTTTTTAAGTTACATATTTTTAAGTTACTTATACATCACATAAAAAAAAAACATACACTTACAAATATCTTGCTTACCCAAATAAACCTGCTTACAATTATAAATTGAGCGTAAACTAAAATTGCTTGCATTACTTCTAATCTTTAAATAGTGTTTTTACGAAAATTTGTGTATTTAAAATATGCGGGAAAGGGTTCCAAGTTGAATTCCAGCGGTCAGGATAAACGGCAATCTTCGGGATTACATTCCACTGTCGTACGTCCAGGATCCACGTAACATATGCGCTGGTGTCTTTAGGGTATTATTTATACGCGCTCGACATCGTGCGGCGAGTAGACACAGTATGGTTTTGAATTTCGTTGAAGTAGATTTGTATTTTATTCTTATATTCTTGAAATATTTCGTATTTAATATACGTATTTAATCTATGCATATAGAATATACGTCTCATACGTAGCATACTTGCGAAATTATATTTCAATTTGGTAGTCAAAAAAATCCTGTGTTTTACTACTTTGCTTTTTGTGTACTAATATTATATATTGTTAGCGTACTCGTGTGAAAGAGGGTAGATTTAGGTGGAAAATAACTATAAAAGCAGTGGAATTGTGTCAATCGGGGGCCACTTGCTGGTGAGTGACGGCCCCTATTGGAAGGAAACTAGTGTGAAGTATTGTTAGTAGGTGATACATATCACTTTTTGCAATTACATACTATCTCTTTCAAAATAGTTTAAAATCATATAGACGATATGTGTTTTAACGTGTTTTTTTAAAAACGTTGCCCGCTTCCGATTTCTAACATAAATCATAAACTTGAAGAGTTTGTTTGATACAGCGTTTGGTCTAATCTTAGGATAAAAAATTCAAATAAAATTCTTATTTCGTTCGTGGCTCTTAAAATGTTCAGTAAATGGTAATCCTGGATCTGGCAGCCCTCCCACTTGGGCAATACCGGAAGTAAAAGTTAAATTTAAGCCAGAATTCTGGAATGAGTTAAACACTGATATATATATGGATATATAACTTATAAAATATTTAAAATAGAGTCGAGTCGAGCAAGTCGTCATGGAGTTAGCTGTAAATGGCTTCGCAGATTTAGTCTTAATATATTTCTTACTATTGATTATTTTTTTTCCATATAAACAATGCTCCAAAGCTTATAACAACAGAGCTTACAACTTCAGAGCGGTAACGTAGGTAACTTATCAACCGTACTATATATTAAATAAAACATTGACATATCATTCTTTACTATATAAATCACCCCACATATCTATATACATCCATACAAGTGAGTTCCCTATTATTCCCGTAGACATAAAGCCGATGTCAACAATGCATCAATCACGCGACATTAAACCAAATAACCGCACACTGTACATCGGAGTATGTTGGTTTATAATTAATGTATCGCATGCTCTTGTCTGAGGCTACCCTCACGTCTTCACGGCCATTGGAGGCAACCGCAGCTTCAGTGACTGGATGGAAGTCTCTTGTCAAAGCAATGTACTGGAATTAGTTCTAAGAATATATGTAAATATTGATTTGTATTAAATATCTATTACCTATTTATTTAAATATCTATTACCTATTAGATAAATAATTATGGTTTAGGTATTTTGCAATAGCTGTAAAAATAATGAAAATAAAATACATATTTTAATATAATAATCAGCTTCACGCTGGATTCCGCACACAGCAAAGCGAAGAAATGGAAATATAAATTTAACTAAATATTTCATCCCTCATACTAGATATGAACTCTGAGGTGACGCGGGCGGCTTACAAACGTCTACAAGTAATATTTTTATATTATAAATTCAAATCAAATATATCAGCTTCACGCCTTATCCCGCACACAGCAGGGTAGGCAGAGGGAACCTAGTGTTAAGGCACTCCGTTCCCCACTTTCTGCCGAAATCTGGAGGCATTGCGTGTTGAGTGGCAGAACTCAACGCCGCGCTTTGACTCGACACCAGAGCGAAGAAATATAAATTTAAGTAGATATTTCTGTGGCCCTCAGATATTTCTCACTGGCCCACGACTGGCCTCAAAATACATATTTTAATAAACAAATAAATTAACATGAACGTATATAACGGATGCCGGTTTTTCTAAGTTACCATGTAAATGTGTGTACCTACTCTTTAAGAGTTTTTATATTTAAACATTTCATTTTATTTATATAAAATTAAGACAAACGTTGATATATATATTTTGACTAAGTTCAGAAATGAATATTTGGTATCGAATAATGAAGCGACCTTGTTAATTATTTCGAATCTGTCAGAATATTCCGAAACTTCCGAACTTTATTCAGAAGTTTATAACTTGCAAAATTCAAAATATCATAATTTAGAAATTAATTACATTCTTTCTAAGGCCAGTTGTGGCGTAAAATCGACTGGTTGTGGGTTCCATCCCCACTCGAGGAAATTAAATATTTATTTTTCGCTCTGGTGTCGAGGCAAAGCGCAGCGTTGAGTTTCAATACGCAATACCTCCAGACTTCAGCGAAAAGTGGGGAACGGAGTGCCTTAGCACTAGGTTCCCCCTGCCTATCCTGCTATGCGCGGGATGCAGCATGAAGCTGATTTATTTATTTTATATTCTTTCTAAATCCATGTTCTCATTTGTTTCAACAAAAAGTGGCTAAATTTGCTAAGTTTGTTAAGTTGAACGTGCTGATCTCAGAAAATACTTATATAAAATAATTGAAAAAAAATATATTTTTGTTCGATAGATTATTTATTAAATAAGGTTACCATCATCTGTACCAGCAGTCAGAGTTACCTCGGGCACTTAAAATGTGTCATACATATGTATGATTCTTACTTACATATTTCCATTTGACCACGAGGACGAAACTTTAGCAGCATCTAGTACTTTATAAATAGATTTAATGATCATCCAACCGAATTAAAGGTAAAACGTTACTCTTCACATTCCAAATTCACAATTTCAGCCACAAACTAATAAATGACCAAATCGTTATAATTAGTATGCCTCTGACACTTTCATAATTGAGTGACAAAATTTGACAAATATATAGAGAACATTGACTTCGTCGACCTGATTACGGTATGAAATAGTAGAAGGCGTGTTCTGTTGCTTTGACACTGTCCCGCGCTCACTATTGTACTTGTTACAGATGATAAATTACTTTAGCTGATCTATATTTATAAATCATGTGGTATTTGTTTTTTAACAATAAAATTTAGAGGCTTGAGACATACTTAACTTATATACATAAGTACATAAACTTAATATTTGTAATAAAATATTTGTTAAGGAAATAAACGAATTATTTAAAAGATTATTATTGCTACCTTTACCTATTATTAAATCAAAATAAAAAAAAAATCACTTACACGCTGTATTCCGCACGCAGCATGTTAGGCAGAATCGAATACTTTGGCATGTTTTTAATACTTTGCATGAACGTAGAAAACATTCGAAACGCTACTGCGGGTGTATGCCATGCGTTTAACTAACAAATCGGCCGCGAAACATCACACACAACTGTCCCGGAGTGTTCAAAAAGGCTTGTTGCAGCCGCGGTCTGATAGGAAGGAATTCACGGTGTTACAATAAACCTTGGATGGCAAATATCTTATTAGAAGATATCTTTTCATGGCTTTATTTAAAATTCATTGCGAATTTAACTTAATAACACTGAGTTATCTCTGAATCTTTAAAAGATTTTGGATTACTCACGATCATCACGATCAATGATATAAGGTTCTAACCACTAAAGACATCACAAGCCAAGGCATTATTCTTAAATAATATTTTCAATGGTACTCGATGAATCAATTACAACATGCATTACATATCAGTACATATATGTACACAACACATGTTACACACAAGTTGAGCTAACAAATAGATTTTTACAATAATAAATCTTCTTGGCGTATTTTCCGCATGTTAAAGGATAGACACGGTTTACCTTGTGACAAATTGTTGCGTCTTCCTTCAAACATTGACATAGAAATATTTTAGGGTAGCAAAATCCAGTGTAATTGTTGCCTTAGCCTACTTGCCATAGGTATGTTAATTAACTACGAAAATTTATTATTTTTAATTTTATTTTCATTCTTCTCTCACAAAAAATAGACATTAGTGTTAGGGTACTCCGTTCTACACTTTATGCCCATAGAAATATTGCATAATCAGTGGCATTTACAACGTGGATATCGAACTCATAACCACCTGTTCCCAGTTGCGTCTAACTTATTAAGGATTGCTTATTATACTTGCTATAAGAGAATTCTCTATATATATTCAAACTTTGCTAATTCTAAAGGAACTTAAATCATATTCTGTATATCACTCTTCAAGCCCTAAACATCCCTATTATGCTATTTCCAATACGCTCCAGAACCGTAAACTAATCATGCGAGAGGACAAAATACGACTCACACATAAAACGTCCCTCAGCACCAATCGAAAGGCTCAAGTGCCAGCAAGTGGAGGGCCATCGATATCGCTATCTGATGGACAGCTATGAAATTCATATTTAGCCAATATATACATATAATAAAACTGTAACTCATTGCTGTCTGTGCATGGAAAATATAGGAGAAAATTTATTATTGGCAGTATTTATTAATGTAATAGAATCCAGAACAATTTTATTTTTTTTAATTTTTCTCCATTAGTCTGTCGCGTTTGTTGACGCTTCTCTCAAAAAAAGTTTGACAGATGTAAATGCAATTTTCATTGTTATATTTTGGAAAACTTTCCTTAATTTTTAGTGTCTGTCCTCAATAGGATCATAAATAAAAAAGCTATGAAGATTTATGTGCAAAAAATATTGCCACATTCATTCTTTTATGAATTGGCTGATACTTTAGATATCAATGTATGAATATTGTCTTTAAAAGTTAATTAGTTATTAGATCATAAAATTATTTTAGTTTAGAAAATAAATAATTGCGGGCGAAGCCGCGAGCTGGTCGCCAGCATGAAATATACATATGTATGTGTTATAATTACAAGTAATTAGGTATGTCAGTATGAATTAATTTGAAATGAGTACCGAGTTTGAGAACCTATGTTTAATAAGACTACACACTATATTATATCTTTATACTGCAAATTCAAAATTTATTGAAGTATAAACGATAGTCATCGACTTAGTTAAGAAAGAATTAGTTAAGAGTTAAGAAAGTATTTAAATTATAATGATATTTTAAATCGAGATTAAGAAGATCATTAAAATTGAAAGATATCTTTTGTTTTTAGAAAATAAATAAAAAAAAATAACCATAACCCATATGTGAAGTGTCGTGCGAGTTACTTCACTCTCTGCAATTGTATATTTACAAAAAAGCCAAAGAACATTTGAATACAATTAATATGTTGAAGCCGAAAGCATTGTTACCACATATAATTATAACACAATTAGTATTTTGTAATATACAACTTCGATTTATCTCCTCTATATTCACTAACGAGGCTTCGGTTTGTGTTTCTAGTCTGGCTGATGGGCATGTACTTACACATTTGTGATTAAAAAGTTTATTTATTTCTCAAAAGAAATTACATTTCACTTAAAGAGAAATACAGAGTTACTTATCTTAAATAGGTACATATTAATAAACGTGAGCGTTGGAATCAGAAAACATAGTAAAAACAAAAAGAAAACAATATCAAATATTCAATAAACAGTATACACATATGTAAAGAGTGGGTATATTGAAATAATTTAGTAATATTAGCTTTGATAAAGTGAAGTAAACCCACATTTGAAAAAGTTACTAGTTTCTATTTTATTTTTTATAAGATATTCCTTTAATTTAGTTTTAAAATTATAAAAAGTTTTAGATGTTTTTATATCTTGAGGTAATTTATTGTAAATTTGTGCTCCTTCATAAATAATAGATTTTTTGCCATAATTGGTTCTTGTTTTTGGTAAGTATAAATTATTTGCACTTCTAAGTGGTCTATTTCCTTTTAGATAACTCTGACTGTAAGTTGTTTTGTAAAATTTTACGAATAAGAACACATGTATTATATTGATATAGTTGATGAATATATAAAATTTTAATTTCATTATATACTTTATTTGTAGATGTTAATGGCTTAAAATGGAAAAGGAGTTTTATTATTTGAATAATTTGCAAAGATTTTAAGTTATTTTTAGATGTAGCTCCCCATATTTCTACAAGATAAGTTAGATTAAACTGAACTAGTGAGTAATATATGGTATAGCACACACTACGAGGCAGACAACGAAAGATACCACGCGACGAGCCAAGTAGAGACGATAACTTAGATTTGATATTTTATACATGCACTGTCCATGTCAGGTTACTATCCAAGGTTAGACCCAAATATTTTTCTGTATTAGTTTTCCTGATTTCTATGTTATTTATAGAAAGTGGGGTAATTTTTTTTTATTTTTTTATTTTTAGCCTTAAATATTATATAGTGAGTTTTGTGTACATTTATTGTTAAAAGATTACTTTGAAATCATCTGCTTAATGTATTAAGATCTTGTTGGGCGTGTTTCGAAATATCTTGTAAGGAGTGCCCAAAGTAAAAAATACTCGTGTCATCTGCATAGAGTGTAAGTTCGCCATAAAGTGACAATTCACTGATATTATTAATATATTATATTAAGAATAATAGGGGCCCGGTATTGATCCTTGGGGAACACCGAAAGTAATCATATGTGTGGCACTCTGATATTTATCAATTTTAACTATTTGTTGACGATTCGTTAAGTAAATTTCGATCAATAGTTAAGTAAGATTCTATCTATAATATCATTTAAACTCCTTACCCCGGTCTTCACTCTACCGGATTCAGAAAGTGAAAGAGTCCATATTCTTTTATTAGACAAAGTCCACATTTGCCCATTGTAATATAAAATTGAGCACTTTAATATACATAATACCCATATTGTATTATTCGCCCCTTTTTTATTTGAACACGATGGCGTCAATCTAAGATAATTTTATTATTTATTTTGTTTGAAAAAAAAACTTTTTAATTTTTGGGAAAAAAAAATGCTTTCATAGAGTAGTTAAAACTGTGGTTTCATTTAAAGTGGTGCTGACAATAACAGCTCCGGCGCCCAACACACCTTACAGGCAGGCAACGCACCTGTAGCTCCTCTGGTGTTGCACGGGGTCGTGGGCGGCGGTAATCACTTACCATTAGGTGTCCATTGTCTTTTCCATAAAAAAAAAACACTCCGTATTCAATACCGACAATACAGGTCAATATGACACATCAGTTACTTTAAGTGTTTATATTTTAAGCAAGGTAATTTATTGCGTACCAGCACCATGTTATTTATTTCATTTTAGATATTTTTTTCAGGGTATGTAATTATTTAAAATTATTTTAACAAATATTGTTGATAGTTTTCATACTTATCACAGATATAGTCGTACTCGTTGGTATTTCGTTATTATGGTGGAAGTCGCAGTAAACGCTTAGTGGACTATAAAAGCGGGGTCAAATCCCCACCATAATCACTCCCTCAAGGAAATAATAAAATGACGCATTTTTTCATCTTAAAAATAAAAATAAATAAATCAGCTTCACGCTGTATCCCGCACATAGCAGGGTAGGCAGAGGGAACCTAGTGTTAAATAATTCATCTCCTCGAGTGAGACTACATAAGACTAAAAATAAAAACAAGCTCTTTATTTCATTAGAATTAGTAGTCGCGATCCATTTCACAGGGCACCCTGTGACGATTTAATTAATTAAAGAATAGTTCCCGACTGCAAAACTAATAAAATATTAGTCTTCTTTTTTTCTTGCATTAGGTTTTTTTTGCTATTATTACAAATATATTTTTGTTTATGCAATTTGGTATTTCTTTTGTTTTTTATACATTTTTTTTATTTAAAAATTATAAGCTAGATCATTAGATTTATTCTTGGACTCATCTAATATGAGTAATGTAACATCTTTTAAGACAGTTTGTCAATTTTATTTATTGATTATAAATTATCGCATTATTGCCACCGTGGTAAATTTTGAATATTGTCATATCTTTAGTGACATCTGCATCTGCAAAATTCCTTGCAATTCAAGATGAATTAATTGACGTATTACTTGATGCTAGGTTGAAAAGAAATAAAAGACTGTTGGAAACTGGCTTCCTGGGGCACACTCATACAACCCAAGTTGAAGTCCCAAAACTGTTGAGTTTTGTGCGCTTTACACCAAAAGGCACAATACAGTTAGGTCATTCCGCAATAATCCACGCGAAGCAATGAAGAAATCGTTGGCGGTATTAGTAGATATAATGATTATGTCACCTGACAGACGAATGTCGCCTAAGTCTACTCGCGATCAGAGACTACTACTGCTATTATATAGCTATAAACATATTTATAACATATTTGTAAAATATTATTTATTACTAACTCATGTTTATGTATATATTCTAATTATATATATTTTTTTATTTTATAGGTGAATTTTATTGTACTTTGACTGGACTACTTTTTGACATGCATTCTCCTATTGTGTAATATAGTCTCTTTTTTACTGTACCATCTCCTTCGTGTGTTCTCCATACAACGTGACATAGGCGAAGTGGTTCGTGCTCAACTGGCACACTCAAAGCTCCATAAATTAAGAACTGAACTGATTACTACTGCAAAGTGTTCGGAACGTCGGGTTTCCAAATTTTATAGTAAACAAATTTACACGTTAGATTAAACACAGTTACTTCAAAATATATTTTTTAAATTTACAACCATTCAGTTCAGTTCTTAGTTAATGGCGTATCGAGCATTCCACCAGTCACTTCGCCAACGTCACGTTGTATGGAGACTACAATAGGAGACTGCATATCAAAAGGAGGTTCAGTTAAAATACTCCCTTCACCTATAAAAAATAAAAAAAGAATTACAGGCATTAGAATTAGTAGTTGAAAATTTCAACAACAATTTTTTGACAATTTATGTTTATTTTTAACATCTCCTAATTTTTATTTAATTAGTATATAGTGATTATTTTTGCAATTAAATATAAATAATCTATCAATGTTTCACTTTGTTATTTAATAACCGATATTTTACAAATTATTATATTAATTTTCTTTATACCAACAACAATTACAATT